>OVAY01002182.1:1945-20200 GCA_900406395.1 Kernera saxatilis | reverse complement strand
TGTTCTTGCACGTTTTTCAATGATGGTACAAATATTTTTTTTCATTTTTTTTAGTATTGATACACTTCTATTCTTTAAAAGTTATTGAATGGCATTGTATTTGCGTATCCTCCGTTTGAATGTAGGAACCGTCGTTTATACACGACACCATTCATAGCTTCAGTGGATAGTGGGTGATCTGAAGAGAAATAAATACATTTTTTTACACAAATAAGGGAGGGTAAAAAGTTTGAATGTGAAATATATAAAATAATAATGGTGGAAAATGGAATTCCCGTTTGTTGTGCTGGTGGGAGCGGTTCATGCACCTTGTTTTGTCGCGTGGCCAGAAGCCAGTCGATGTAAGACACGTGTCTGAGACAAACATGATCGGACGGCCCGTATAAGATCTAAGATCTTATGGTCAATCCCTGCGTGAATCGACGGTCATTATCGATCCTAAAAAAGCTTTTTCATATAAGCAACCGAACAAATATTAGCGACCCCGTAGTTCGTTACTTCGTTTTACATAAATACATATGATGATTTCTTTTCTAAAATGTTTGGGAATTAGCATTAGATTAAGTTTAAGGATAGGAATATCAAAACAACCGTAATACACTAATATATTCTTAATTTTGCTCGTTAGTTGTTAAATAGTACTCTTATTATATAAGATCGCGATAAGGGTTGACCGGTATTGACATTTTTAAATAGTAATAATACTCAATGTTTTCATAAGTTTTGCCGTTTTGGGATCACTAAGGATTCTGTCCATGATCCTAAGTTTATAAAAATAGCCCTCTTTATAAAAAAATTTAAAAAAAAAAAAAAATTAACATACAATAATTGATATATGATATTACATTAGTAAGTTCGTCTGAATGCATGTGGTAGATTGGAATTTTCACTGAGACAAGAAGACAAATTTTAATATATATACATGTACACATAAAGTGAGAGTTGAAAAATAGGAAGAATTGCCTTTTATAATATGATAAAGGTAGTATAAGTTAAAAGAAGACGATGGGCCACAAGTTGCTATATAAATCCTTCCACTTCTTGTTGTAATATAACTTGAGTTCTGATTGGGCCATAGTACCATTGCCATTTCTCACACATACCGTCTCTTTCTCTCATCATCAATCATCAATCATCTAAAACAAAAAAAACCCTAAATTTTCTCATTTTCTCTCCATACCCATTTCACCAGCTTCTCCATATCTTTCTCTATGGATTCTGACATAATGAACATGATGATGCAACAAATGGAGAAGCTTCCTGAGTTCTGTAACCCTAATTCCTCTTTCTTCGACCACCACAACAACAACAACACCAACACTTTCCCTTTTCTCTTCAACTCAAACCATAACCAACCTGACTCAATCACTCACGAACCGGGTTTCCGGTACGGTTCCGGTTTACTCGCTAACCCGTCTCTTTCTCACAACACTGCCTATTCTTCCGCTTTGCTTGACAAAAGAAACAACAACAATAGCACGAACATGGCGGCTATGCGAGAGATGATCTTTCGAATCGCCGTGATGCAACCGATACATATCGATCCCGAGGCGGTTAAGCCACCGAAGAGGAGGAACGTTAGGATCTCTAAAGATCCACAGAGCATGGCTGCTCGACACCGAAGGGAGAGGATAAGCGAGAGGATCCGGATTTTGCAACGGCTTGTTCCTGGTGGGACCAAGATGGATACAGCTTCGATGCTCGACGAAGCTATTCATTATGTGAAGTTTCTCAAGAAACAAGTGCAGTCGCTCGAGGAGCAGGCGGTGGTTAACGGCGGAGGAGGAGGAGGTAGGGTTTTGATCGGTGGTAGTGGAATGACGGCGGCGGCGAGTGGTGGTGGTGGTGGCGGCGGAGTGGTTATGAAAGGGTGTGGAGCAATGGGGACTCATCAGATGGTGGGCAATGCACAGATTCTTAGATGATTATGATTTTTAATTTTATTATTATTATATTGATGTCTGAGAGAAAAATGATTCTAGGGAAGGTGAAATTAATTTATATATAAAAATAAATGGAACTATGAGAGCATTTTAACTTTGTTTTCTTGTTAATTTAAATCATGTGTGTGTGTGATGGTTTTAAAGTCAGACCCTCCATGGTTTTGGAGTGGGTTGTAAATTAGGAAGTATTATCATCGTACCTTTGTTAATGAAATAATTTAAGCATTAATGAGACATGTTTTCAGCTTCAAGCCACGTGTTGACTTTTTTGTTGTCTAAATGGTGTTTTCTTTCTTTTTTTTGTCAACTGACTAAATGGTGTTTTCAACATGCTAAATATCTGTATTCTCGTTTTTTAAATTTAAAAGTTCTTTTTTTGATTATTTATTAGTTAAATGTAAATGTTCATTTCAATGCTTCCTTTCTAGTTTTTAATTATTTATTTATATTTAATTTGATGGATTTTAAGAAGAAATATCATTAAATAATTCTATACCTAAATCCTTTATTTCATTTTTTTAAAAATCCTTAATTTCACTGGTTTCCTTTCTGTAGATTTCGTGGCTGTCTGAATCGTTTGACACTTACGTTCGAAAATAATCATAAAATTATCTAAAATATATATATTTTTTTGAAGAAAAAATTATCTAAAATATGTTTTACAGAAATATAATTGCAATTGCACAAACTTTTGTTTCATCTGATTTAATTATGATTAAAACGGATCCAACTGTTACAAACCCCATTCATGGCCCAAAAACACCTACGCTGGCATTACTTACAAAAAACAAGCCCCAACAAGACTTCAAAGCTTTATTAAGATCCACACAAAGATAAGCTAAAGGATTTACAAAAAATTGGCATAAGGAATATAGTTGCCAAACATCACGAGCCTATATATAGTAAGACATAGGAACCAAAAACATTCACAAAGAAGAACTCTCTTACCATCAAAGAGCTCTTGTAGCCAAGATGGATGACACATGATCATGACTACATAAGATTGAAGCCGGTTTTGTCGCGTCACACTTTGGGCGATGAAAATTTTATTATTTTCCAATCCAAGATAAGCTTTTAAAAAGCAAGAAGTTCCTCTGTGATGAAAAGAAAGGAGGACTTTCCAATCCAATCAAATTTTTGTTTTTTGGGGTCAAAATTGGTATTTATGATTTTAAATAAGGACAACTAATCTCTCATTGCTTAGGCTTTTGCTCGTTGATTAATAGTCTTTTACATGCTATCTATCCTCTTTCAGGACCCAGAATAAATTAGACCAGTCCGAAAGAAAGTTAGCCCGAATGTCACCTTCGAAGTATTTTAAAATAAAACCCAGCTATCAGAGAAAAAGCCCGGCCCATTATTTGATCGTAAATCGGGCCAAGGATCCAACGGTTCACAATCAATCATTCTCACATCTTTTATCCTGCATCGTGTCCACCAGATTACTCATCGTCTCACACCAAAAAAAAAACCCTCACGAAGGTCCATAAATGGCGCATTAATTAGAACCCCCAGAAAAGCCTCGTTTCACAGCTGTAAAACCCAATCACCTCTTCTCATGTGACTTGCTTCTTCTCCCCTCTTCTTATTTTCTCCTTCTTCTTCGCTTTTCGTCTCCTACATCGCCATGGCAGCTCCCTCTCTGAATCTCCTCCTCATCATCCTCTCTCTTCTCTTCATTTCACTCCCGCGATCTGAACCTCTCCCCGAGAACCCGTCCCTGATTCTTCTAGGCGACGGATTCGACTGGCCGATCTCTCACGGCGGCGCTTTCGACATCGACGGAGAAGAAAGCTTCGAAGATGCGGAGGAAGACGACGTCGATGGCGCAGATCGACGGTCACTGTACTGGCAGAGGAAGAAGTACTACATCTCGTACGGTGCATTATCGGCGAATCGAGTCCCGTGTCCTCCCAGATCTGGAAGATCGTACTACACTCATAACTGCTTCAGAGCCAGAGGTCCGGTCCATCCGTACAGTCGAGGCTGCTCGTCCATCACTAGATGCCGGAGGTAGAAGAAAGACTTGGTCTCTCCATGGGCACTTTCGTCATTTTCGCACCCACGGACTCTGTTTGTAGTGTTCGATGTATTGTTGTAAACCGTGTTTAATTACGTTTGTTTAAATTAATTAAACCTGGGGATTAATGTATTCAAAAAAAGAATGGTAATTAGTACCTATGTCCTGAGGGGTGGATTGGTACTTTGCTACTGATCTTGTGTTTTTTGTCGGTGGGTTTTAAATTGTTTTTTTTTTACTGTTTTATGAACTTTATTTAAATCCGGGAATCACATGTATTTGGAAGTATCTGAGTCTGATAATGTTCCACCTTCCAATTTTTATATCGTCTGGAATCTAAATGCATGGTTCGTATGTGGTTTTGATTATTTGTTTTGTTGGGTCCTGGGTGGTTGTTATCATTGGGCCGTTTCTTTTTGGCCCAATTTATGAATTTGGGTCGTGGATCATGGACCTGTCTAAAGACTGGAGGCTGAAGAGTTGTTGTCTTTACCATCACGTGCTAAGATAGGAACGCAAATAGGTAGAAAAAAAAATACAACAAATCACAAAATACGCACGTGTAATAAAAACTCTTCTTGTCATGAATAGTCAAGAGACGGCTTCTTTTTCGTTTAAAATTCCAAACTTGGAAGACAATTAAAAGGATATGGATTTGGTATGTTTTTGAATGACCTTTGACCCGACTTTATAGTTAAGTTTAAAAGAAACATGTTCCAATTGAAATGCATGAACTTACGCTTGGCGGCTGATTATGCGTTTGGTTCCATTTACCTAAATCTGAATTTGACAAAAAGATTAATCGTATTTGTTCCAAAAGATAATAATATTTTTGGGTTTGACTCTATTGTACACACACAAAAAGAAAGCACTATGCAGTGATAAAGGCTGTAATTTGACCTTGCCTTCTCCTCTCTCAAAGGGGTCAGCCTAAAATTCCAAATCAGACGGAATATTCCAACACTTTGGATTGTCGATATCTTCAAAGAACCCCTATTGACTCAAAAAAAGAGTAGGAACCCTATTGACTTGCCTACAAGGTTAAATCCACTTGGATGTCGAAGTTGATTCGATCGTGGAACAAACCAACTATTCTGATTCAACTTTAAAAATAGACTTGTGTACAAACTCAAGCGATATACATCCTCTTTTGTATTTTCGTTACCTTTATAATAAACTCGAGCGATATATAAATTAGCAGTGGTAGGGAAAAGGTCAAACAGAAATCAGTCACTTGTTTCGATGTATCATTTGATATAAAATTGTTATTTTCGATCTCTACAGAAAGATTTAGTTAGGCACAAACAATTCGACTTTATGCAAAAATTACCCAGAGCTATAATTTAATAAAATTACCAAAAATGCAAAAGTGTTTGATGAAATCTCCAAGAAATAAACTGTGGCCCGCTGTATTTGTTTTATTTGTTAAATTGATTAGGAATTGATTATTCCGAAATTAATGAATAATATAATGACCAAGAAAAAAGGACAACAACTCTCTCTTCCTCGGATTCAGTGAATCCTCCAAGTCGCCTGGGCGGTGTTGGTTCATATCCATTAATCTTCACCTTTTTCTGTTATCCAATATACAGTATAAATGTATTATCTTTAATACATAAATAAATAATTGTATATGTATCTTTATTTTCTTATAATCGTTTCCGCATAAGTCATAGATATTTTTAGTTTTTTACTTATCGTCCGATGTCGTGTGGCGAATTCAAATTTATCACCTAAGGTCCTAACCAATTTATTTCCCACGGAATATATTTTAACAATAGTTTGTTTATTCAATAGCCAAAGCAACTTGTAGTAGACATTAGACAGGCTCGTAGAGATCGCAACTCCACCCGCTCTAATGGCTAGGGATCACGTCCATGTGACCCTCTCTTACGATATATTCCCATAAATAATTTAATATTCAGAAAAAAAAAGTTATAAAGCAAAAAATCCGGAGTATATNCAGAAAAAAAAAGTTATAAAGCAAAAAATCCGGAGTATATATATACTAGATTAGGATCCGCATGATATGCGGGTTTTTAATAATATTTTTATTTACATATAATTAAAAAAAGATGTAAGTACCCGTTGCAATATATTTATATAATAGATTAAGACATGAATAATACGTAAGTTTTAATAATAATAATATTAATATATAATTAATAAAATAAGTAAATACCCATTGCTCATAATCGGTTGAACTTGATCCATTTGTGAATAATGTATACTATAATATGACGATAAACACGATTATGATCTAATTGATTTAGACTTAAATAACTTTGATCGACTTTTTAAATCCTCAAACTTATTTTTTTATTAATTTGATATCAATAAATAAAAAAATAAAAAGATGGAAGCACATAATTAAATTTTGAAGACTCTAAATCTTATTTATAACGATATATAGAACATATTAGGAGAATACTTCACATAACAAATTTTTCTTTTTTTCCATCACTTTACTTTTTGCTTTTATTTTTTATAAATTTGGTCATTTTATATTTTACATAAATAATATATTAGATAGCTAATTTTCCTATTCTTTTATCTTTGACTTTTTTCAGTACTTTGTTATTATCTCATTTTTTATTTTATTAGATTTTCCTTATTTATTTTACCAATTATATTGATATTATACTATTTTACTTATTTCTTTCATCAATTATGTTAATACTATACTTTTTTATTTTACATTTTTTAAGTTTTACTATTTTATTGTATTAACACATGTCACAATCTAAATTAGATGTAACACATGTCGCAATCTAGTTATTTAAAAATTTGTTTATGTGTCAGGTTCACGTTGTGCGTGTTCAACTTTATATAATAAGATAAGATATATATGTTTTTTTTCTTTTTTCTTTTTTTTTTTCAATCCAGAGTATATGATTGGTCATATGACGCCTTTTTATTTTTAACGTCTAGGTTATAATTTTTGTGTTAGATGTTTTTTTTTTTTGCAAGGGGAAAAAGTAAAATAAAAAATGAAGGAACATGGAAGCATGTGACGGTAACGGAGTTACGGCTACAGTTATTGCTTACGATTTAGAAAACAACTTTCCTTTCTTCCTTCAACTTGTCTGTGTCTCGATGTTCGTCAGGCTCCGTTAAAACGTCTATTATCTTTTCTTATTACAAAAATTACCAGAGAGAAAAATATATATTTAACTGAATATAATATTATTATTTATGTTCTGCACAAAAATAAAACTCAGAGCCGCCGCAACTTGCGAAAGTCTGTTGGGGTCGAATGACTTCAGTACGAAGCACCCCCTTCCACTCCCGCGCTTTTCTTGGCCTTTTTTTAACATTTAATTGTTATTAAAGATGAAATGGAATAACTAGCGAGTTAACAATTAAAAGTATAATCACGCATTAATGCTTTTTGTATGATTTTATGACGTCATCCCCATAGGAATCCAGACTTGGGCAGGCAAGTTGGCCATGAAGTAACTACATAAAAGCATTATAATAAATTAATAATAGATGTGAATAATAAAATAAGATTTAACGATGATTGGAAGATTTTCAAACTCGGTAATCTAATTCGGGATGATCCGAATAACAACATTATACAAAATCAGAACGAGCTCCAAGTTGGTCAAATAGTTTCCTTTATCTGTTTAAAAAGAAAATANTCTGTTTAAAAAAAAAATACCGAATCTAAAAAAAAAAAAAAAAAAAAAGCAACCCAAAATTATAATTCCAAATAGTATATTAGACCTTACATAATCTTTACAAAAAAAACAAAACAAAGAACCTGACCCAAACTCTAAATAGAATTCCATTTTGCGGCTTATCGCAGTTGGTGCACATTAAAGGTCGCGTAGATATTTAAGATCTAACTATTCTGATTGGTAAACGATATTCAAGAGACATAGCGGCGGAAAATTTCAAGAAAAATAAAAATGTGAAAGCATCTCCAACGGAGAAGGATTTGATTCTTGGATTGACCAAAAAAATAACTACAACGCCAACTTGGTATATTTATATTATATTGTAAATGGTCCGAAAAGAATATCGACCTAGCTACTTATTGGATATTGGTCGAAGCAGAATGGTATTTGGATGGCCATGATTGTACTACAAATCGCATTAGTCTGTCCATAATTTGATAACATTCATGAGATCGTGGTTCCATAATTTTCTTACTATATACTTGATACAGAATCTTGTTGGAATATAATGGCAACGAAATATAGACGACGTAATTAATTAAAAAGTAAGAATACCCTTTATTTCTAACTGTTTCTAATATTTTTTTTGTTTTAGAATGTTTACATAAATTAAGAAACAATTATTTTTTCTTAACTAAGTTTATCATACTAAAAGTTATGAATCAACTTTTCAGAAAAAAAGAAGTAATACATCGACATAAAACTCAATTTAATATATACTTTAATTATGAGAAATTTTGTTCAGGAACAGAAGAAATATATCAGTATAAAAACCAATTTAATATATTTTTATTATGAGAACAAATAAATACATAAACGTTACCACCAAGCAATTATTCACAAATGTAGATATTAGAAAATTACTAATAGTGTGATTATAATTAGTGACAGCTACGGAGGAGTGGCATATGCGAGGAGGATATTATTCTATATCTTTAATACAAATTATGAGAGGAGGAGAGTCCAGAGCAGATGCGAAGAAAAGAATATTGTATTATTATCCTGTATTAATACATTTTTTTTTTAGTTTTTTTTTCTTCGTTTTATTACATATACAATCGGGAATATATGATTACTGGAACATATGATTTCCCTTCAAAGATACACATTCATGTCAAAATAATTGATTTATTATTTGTATTGTCTCTGATTGCAATCTCTGGTGATACGTTTTTAATATTTCGAATAATATCTCACACAAAGATAATTTAGTGTTCTGAAACCTATATCTATATGAGTTACACAACTTGATTTTCAACGCAAGTTCAATATAAACCGACTACTTTTATAGCAAAAAAAAACGATTATTTATCTTATTGAATACCAAGCATGTTACTAATTTACTACTGGTAATAAAATAAAATAATATCTACTTCGTGTGGAACAGAGATATGATATAGTGACATTCAAGTTATTGCACTAATAACAATAGTCGTGCCATCATATTTATTTATCCAATTAAATAATGAAAATATCACGTAGCTTAAATTTCCTTTTGTTAACAGCCCAACAATGAAAAATCTGCCCTCGTCACATGCATTAATTACTTCCCAAAATTCAGACTTTACAAATTTAATTATATTATTTAAAAAAAAAAGAGTAACCCCAAGTTGTTTCCTTTTTTGTTTACGAAAAATGGAAAAAAAAATCTCAGTATATATGGAGGAACTCGCACCAGGAGGAACCATTAACCGTCACGAGCTTTCGTGCTCTGTTTCTTTTTTTTCTTCTCTCTACTCGCTTAAGTATTCAATCCAAAACCAAGTTTGATTTCAAAAACAAGGAAATTATCTTAGAGATTTGCTTCAATGGAGTGGGTTCGAGGAGAAACAATCGGATACGGAACTTTTTCTACAGTCAGCATAGCGACGCCGTCTAATAACGATTCCGGCGAATTTCCTCCGTTTATGGCCGTGAAATCGGCGGACTCATACGGCGCTGCTTCACTCGCGAACGAGAAATCAGTTCTGGATAAACTCGGAGACGATTGCGACGAGATCGTACGGTGTTACGGCGAGGATCGGACGGTCGAAAACGGCGAAGAGATGCATAACTTGTTCTTAGAATACGCTTCGAGAGGAAGCTTGGCGAGCAATCTCAAGAAATTAAACGGTGAGGGTTTACCGGAATCCACCGTGCGTCGCCACACAGGATCGGTGCTTAGAGGACTGCGACACATCCACGCGAACGGGTTCGCTCACTGCGATTTAAAACTCGGGAATATTCTGTTGTTCGGTGACGGCGCCGTTAAGATTGCGGATTTCGGATTGGCGAAGAGAACTGGAGAAGTAACGGCGTCAATTGACGAAGGAGTGCAGATTAGAGGAACGCCGTTGTATATGGCGCCGGAATCCGTTAACGATAACGTATACGGATCAGAAGCTGACGTGTGGGCGTTAGGATGCGCCGTAGTTGAGATGTTTAGTGGCAAAACGGCATGGAGTTTTAAAGAAGGATCGAACTTCATGTCGTTGTTGATACGCATCGGTGTTGGAGACGAGCTTCCGATGACTCCCGAGGAGTTGTCGGAAGAAGGAAGAGATTTTCTGTCAAAATGTTTCGTTAAAGATCCCAAGAAGAGATGGACGGCTGAGATGCTTCTAAACCATCCATTCGTAGCCGTCCCTGATCTTGATCACGACGATTTTGAAGAAGAAGAAGTCGATGTTCAGCTGAAAACAGAGGACGCGTCGACATCGCCGAGATGCCCATTCGAATTTCCCGATTGGGTTTCGGCTTCCTCCGATTCGGGAACGCAGTATCATCCGTTAGACTCGCCGGAGGGAAGAGTTACGAGTCTGGCGACTGATTTGATCCCTGATTGGTCTGTCACCAATAACTGGGTCACCGTACGGTGACGGTAGTGATTAAAAAACAGGGGACAAAAACAGAGTTGCAGTGAAAGGCTAGAGCTTTTTTAATTCCTAGTCAGATCCAACAATTCTTATTAATTTCGTTGTATAAATATTTGTTAATAGAAAGAAATTATTGTCCGAAATTTTAGTATATTTAGATACCAATTTTTGTATTCTTGAGCCCAGATCTTGATTTTATCTAGTATCTGGAAATACCAAATTTGTATTCATTAGCCCTAGTCTTAATTCTCTTTCGCCACTCTCCAGGAATGTGAATCTCGTAAAGATCGTATCTTCAGGCACAATCTGATCACAATCACACGAAATAAAGCATAATCTAACCAACAAGAAAAAAAAATTAGAATCTTTTTAAAGTAACGATCTTAAGACTCTTGGACAAGGCTCGTGGCCACCACAGGACAGCTTACTTCAAACTTAGCTTCTTCGTCGTCAACCCAACTCACAACTCCATAAACCACGTTCTCTCGCAACGCTCTCGGACTCTCCAATCTCACAGTGTAGCTTAGCTTCTCGTTTTTCTCGCTGAAAATTAGTCTCTTCGGCTCTACGACGACGTTTAGACCCTTCAAGCCTCTCATTCTTACGCTATAGCTTCTCTTTGCCTCACCCACGTTTGTCAGCGTTCTTCGAAAGATCTTGGGACTGTTTTGATCTGACGTGAAGTAGGCAATCATTGAAGGGTAATTGAGATATGGAGATGGGTTTTTGCACGCGTCGGAAAGATTCGATCTTGAGATAATATTTATTAATTTTCTGGATTGTTTTGCCTCGTGACAGAGGAAGTTTATAAAATCTTGTGAAGTCGTATCATAGATTAAGCCAGGGTTCAAGACTCTGTTCGTACTTAGGTGTCCTGCTCCAACGGCTAAAGGGTTGTCTACAGTCAAAGCCGTTGTCATAATTGCAGATTTTATAGCCGATGGACTCCAATCTTGATGGACTTGCTTTATAAGCGCCGCCACTCCAGCTACATGAGGTGCAGCCATTGATGACCCGGTTAAGAGATTGAATCCGGTGAATAATGGTCGTGCTCTAGTTCCGGCGACTGCCTTAACCGGTGGCCAAGCGGAGAGTATTAGAGTCCCAGGGGCTAAAATGTCCGGTTTGAGGATTTGAGGGAAGCTTGTGAACGGACCTCTCGAGCTGTAACTGTCTACTTCTGGTGCTGGCTTTGTCCCGATTACAGTTTTCCAAAACTCCAGCTTTGCAGTCGCATTATTTTCGTTGCTTGATGCGTAGCTTTTTATAGTTTCTCGGTGTTTTGAGCTGATGAATGCTACCGGAAAGTAGAATTTGACAGTGTCTTGCTCCGCAATTAGCCTATCTGTTATTAGAACTGCTGCTGCAGCTCCGGTAGATTTGGCCTGTTGTAGTCTGCTTCCTGTGTTTAAGTTTTCGTTACAGACAATGATTCTGTTCACGAGAGTCTTGTTTCCTACATTGCAGGATTCGAGGTACGTTACCGGAAACTGAAGGGACGGGAAATCTCCGGGAAACAGAGACGGAAAATTGAATCTGACTCCGTTCCCTAACGTTAAGATCCCTTGAAATTGTCGTCCGATTGTTCCCGCTCCAACCGTCATAATCCACGGTGCTCCGTTAATCAGACTCCAGTAGTAGGGCCCGTCGTTACCACCGGAAGCAACAACAAAAACGCCTTTTTGAATTGCTGCAAACGCTGCGACTGCGATTGGATCATTTTCTAGACCCGCATCACCATCGTCGTCGTCAATGCTTAATCCCAGAGACAGAGATATCACATCGACTCCATCTCGAATGGCTTGATCAATCGCTGCGATTACGTCTGATGAGTAAATCCCTTCTTCCCAAGCGGCTTTATACATTGCGATATGAGCGTGTGGTGCGACTCCTGAAGCGGTTCCTTGCGCGTAAGAGACGTAAGACGCGTTTTTAACGTAATTCCCAGCCGCAATGGCCGCAACGTGAGTGCCGTGTCCGATTGTATCATAAGGTGAAGAGTATTGATCAATCTTGGTTCCTCTCAAATCAGGGTTGTTGGCGAACAAACCCTCATTGAAAACCCTAGCACCAATTAGTTTCTTGTTGCACAAGGAAGACGAATTGAACTCACATGATCCTTTCCATTTAGACGGAACCGAACTGATCCCATCGTCGTGAAAGCTGGGGCTATCCGGCCAAATCCCAGTGTCGATCAAACCGATTACAGTACCAGCTCCATAATTCGAGACCGGCCATGTACCGGAATCTGAATCGAGACCGATGAATTGTGGAGAGAAAGTGGTATGAAGCTTAACCGGGGAATCTTTGGTGAAAGAGACATACCCGGGTTTATGTTGAAGACGTCGGAGCTCGGAGTTGGTGAGAACCGCGCTAAACCCGTGAATCGAATCGGTATAGGCGTAGAGAATCTTTGGTTTTCTACCGGTTATAACCGAAGTAAGAGTTGTGGAAAACCAGCTCCGGTGATCGGAAAATGGCAACGGCTTGGCGGATAAGTCCATGTTAATGATGTAAGTAGAGGTCTCCGTCGTTGCAGTGGTTACGAAGTAGGAGATGATAAGAAGAATCACGAAGATCGTCGCCATGTCTGAGCAGATTTTTCGTATGAACCGAAAGAATTTTGCTGTTAAATTTCGATAAGAAATGTTTGATTTTAATTAGGGACAAAAGTTGCACAGAGTGTTACCTTTTGCTTTTGTCAAAGTGGTGTTAGGTGGTGGGCAATACATGACATCTCATCATTGTTTCTTTTACTTTTTCCCATTGGGCTTTTTAAAGACGACAAGACCATGAAGGTTAGGCCCACTGGGCTTGAAAAGGGAGAGTAGGGTATTAAAGCGTTTCTCGAATTCGGATCTCTGATGGATGGCGCCAAAATCTTAAAGCTTTTCCCGCCATCTCTATTAATCTAAAACCTAAATTGGATGCTCAGCTTCGCAAAACCTCAAATTGGAAGAAATTGAAAAATGTCCGGTGATAATTCGACAGAGGCTTGCCGAAGACGCAGGCAAGGCGCGGAGGCGTCGTCTCGGAAGGCTCAATTAGAGCGGCTGAAGGAGATTCGGCAGGGGGGACGCCGGAATCTATCGGCTGAAGGTGGTGGGTACGATATCAAGCTGGAGAAGCCGATCTTCGATACGGTTGATGATGACGAGTACGATGCACTTGTTTCCCGGCGGCGCGAGGAGGCTCGCGGGTTTGTGGTCGACGACGGGGAAGGTGGCGATCTGGGATATATCGACGAGGGTGAAGAAGAGGATTGGTCTAAGCCCAGTGGACCAGAGTCGACGGATGAATCGGACGATGGTGGTAGGTTTAGCGGGAGACTTAAAAAGAAGAAAATCGAGAAGAAGAAAGGAAAAGAACAAACGCAGCAACCTCAGGTTAAGAAGGTGAATCCGTCGCTTAAGGCTGCGGCTACTATTACAGGTGAAGGGAGACTTTCTTCGATGTTCACATCTTCGAGTTTCAAGAAAGGCAAAGAGACTGATAAGGTAGTTAGTGAGGGTTTTCTTGACGAGGCATTAGCAGCGGTTACTCCAGACGATGTGGAGAGAGAAAAACATAGGATAAGGAAACAACTAGTTACTGTTCCAATTACTTTCAGTAGGAACAAAAATCTGGTTTCTGTTACCTCGAGTATGGAAATGCAGGAATCAGAATCCACACCCTCAGTTTATCAGGCTGATTGTGTTTTCATGGAGAATGAATCGAGTAAAGAGTTGAAAGAGGAAGAAATGACAGAATCTGAAGTCATCCCTCCGCATCATTCTGAGAACATTGAATTACCTGGAAGTGATCGTGTTTCAGAGGATGGATCAAACAAGATAAGACAAAGTGACGTATATAAATTGAACGCAACGATTGATATGAAAGCCAAGGATTCAGCCAAAAGCGCCACTGCTGCTTGGAAGGAAGCGATGGTCAAAGGTGGGACTGATAATGGGGCTCCACTTGGTTCTAATTGTGAAGGGCAAACGGAATTTGATTTGGATGCTGATGGATCACTTCGGTTTTACATTCTTGACGCGTACGAGGAGGCTTTTGGCGTGAGTATGGGCACAATATATCTGTTTGGAAAGGTGAATCTCTTGGGATTTTTCTGTCATTTTCTTCTTCTTTAAAGTTGTTCTTTGTCCTTCTGGTTAATCTAGAGATGAATTCTGATACCCTTTTTCTACAATTCAGGTTAAAATGGGAGATACGTACAAGAGTTGCTGTGTGGTAGTTAAGAATATCCAGAGATGTGTTTATGCTATTCCAAATGATTCCATATTTCCTTCCCATGAGCTAATCATGCTCGAGCAAGAGGTAAAAGACTCTCGACTTTCTCCTGAATCTTTCCGCGGGAAGTTACATGTGAGTTTGACTACCTTTGTTACATGCTAAGAGGAAGCAATATCCTCTCCTCTGTTATTTATTGTTTTTGGCCGTGTCTTCTCAGGAGATGGCATCAAAACTGAAGAACGAAATTTCTCAAAAATTGTTACAACTCAATGTTTCAAATTTTAGCATGGCGCCTGTCAAGGTTTCGATATTTACTTATTTTTCATGTATTCTAGCAGCAATACTTTTCGTTTGACTCTGTTCTGCTCTCTATGGATATATATCAGAGAAACTATGCTTTTGAGAGGCCTGATGTGCCTGCTGGCGAACAATATGTTTTGAAGATAAATTATCCATTTAAGGTACATTTGGCTTTTTTTTCTTGTCAACTGTTTTACATCTCAACACTATGACACTTTTCCTTTGTTATCATAGGATCCTCCACTACCAGAAGATCTTAAAGGGGAGTCTTTTTGTGCTTTGCTCGGGTCTCATACCAGGTTCTAGCTTTTTACTGCTGAATTTCATTACCTTTCCCTGTATTTGGTAGTTGGTCAGTTAAGTTTGCATTTACTGGTCTTTTGTAAGCTTCTTAGTTACTATGCATGCTTGCTATCTCAATTTAGCACGGTAATTTTTCTCTGCTTATTAAGTTAATTAATATGCAGTGCTTTGGAGCTTTTTATCCTTAAAAGGAAGATCATGGGACCTTCTTGGCTCAAAATTTCAAACTTCTCTATCTGCTCTGAACGGGTAAGGCTTAAAATAATGCCATGATCATCTTAGTAGTGATTTTCAGGTCTGTTTAATCTCCAATAATGAGAGGACTTGACCCACCCTTTTGCAGGTGAGCTGGTGCAAGTTTGAGGTTACTGTTGAATCTCCCAAGGTTATCACTGTTTTAGTTCCGGAGGAAAAAGTCGTTCATCCTCCTGCTGTTGTTACAGCCATAAATTTAAAGACTATAGTCAATGAAAAGCAGAACATCAGCGAAATTGTTTCTGCGTCTGTTCTCTGCTTTCACAACGCCAAGGTTTGTTCTACAACATTCGACCAATGCTTCTTAGCCGTTGTTTCTCTCTGTAAAGAATTTAGATGTATGATCAATTGATCATGACATTACCATTCACCAGTAGTTATGTTTACCATGTGTTTTTGTGTTTAAGTTGGTTGGTGGACGATATTTTCTTCCTCAAATGACATTCTTATGTCGGCATGAGTAGCTTGACATTTGATGTGCGTGTTCCTTGCTCTTTCAGATTGATGTTCCAATGCCAGGTCCAGAAAGAAAGACATCTGGTATTCTGAGTCATTTCACTGTTGTTAGAAATCCTGAAGGAACCGGTTACCCAATTGGTTGGAATAAAGAAGTGGCTGACAGAAATTCAAAGAACGGCTGCAGTGTTCTAAGTTTTGAAAACTGGTATTTTGCAGTTCTGTTGCTGTATAAGGCTGTGCTTGTGATCCATATATATCTTTGGCAATTCATGTTGCTTCATCCAACATTTCTTCCCTTTCTTACTGCAGTGAAAGAGCATTGCTGAACCGATTGTTTTTGGGGTTGAACAAATTGGACAGTGATGTTCTTGTGGGACATAACATATCAGGTTTTGATCTGGATGTCCTTCTCCAAAGAGCCCAGGTAAAGCAAATACTCTTTTTACCAGTAAGAAAAATTGCCGTGTCTTTTGTATATTTTTTTCCTTTGATGTGCTTTTTCATTTACACTCTGAGGAACTAGAACGTTCTCCAGATGATGTGATGCTATATTACTCATATTAGTTTTGTAAGGCCTTGTCTTCTCTGCAGAAGTAACTTTTTCTATTTTAAGGCCAATTAGATGATATTTAACATTAATAAGCCAGCAAGTTTTTCTTTTATGCATTGTACATCCTATAGACCCTTTTCACAGTCTCTCCTGTTGTGATTGTAACGTAACAGAGATATGAACATCATCTCTCTATTTCTGTAAAATGAATGATTACTGTGCAGGCTTGCAAAGTTCCGAGTAAAATGTGGTCGCCGTCTCAGACGCTCTTTCATGCCTAAGCTTAAAGGGAACACTAGTTTTGGGTCAGGAGCTACACCAGGGCTCATGTCTTGCATTGCTGGAAGACTCTTGTGTGACACAGATCTATGTTCTCGTGACTTGTTGAAGCAGGTATGATGCTCAACTTTTACAAGCAGTGAGCTGAAGCTTAGTCTCTCATGTATAAGCTTCTGGTTGTTGCAGGTCAGCTATTCGTTAACAGACCTTTCAAAGACACAGCTGAACCGGGACAGGAAAGAGATATCGCCTAATGATAATCCCAAAATGTTTCAATCATCCAAAACACTTGTGGAACTTGTAAGTTGTTGAATTAGTCCACTCATGTCTGTTTTATGCACTTGAGTTGGTACTACCTCACTAGGGACGATAAGTTATGATTCCTTGCAAGCGAAATAATTTAGTACATACTGGAGAAGAATAAATGATCCAGTCATACGTAGAAGTAAAGAAATTGCCGATAAACATGAGTTGACGTTAGGTTGATGAGTGATGACTGCATCTTAATTGCGTGCCTTGTTATAACCTTTTGGTTTTCTTCGGTTCAGATTGAATGTGGTGAGACAGATGCATGGTTATCCATGGAGCTCATGTTTCATCTAAGTGTTCTTCCTCTCACTCTCCAGTTAACTAACATAAGTGGCAATCTTTGGGGGAAAACTCTTCAGGTAATGACTCCTGTTTCAGCTCTCCCCTCTCTCTCTGGAAAGTAATGCGCTGGGGACTCATACTTACTACATACATTCCACTCGAAAAAGTACATTCTCCCAGACAAAATTTACACTAGTTGCTTTTTATTGTGAATTTCTCGATCCTGTACTTGATCTGTTATAGGTTTTCAAACACCAAATCTGTAATTAATAGAAAGAAATAAACTCAGCAAGCAAAAATAATATTTTGCCTCGTTTTCTCTCAAGGTATATGCGGAGAATAATGTGGTTCAGTATTGTATTAGTGATTGCTGCTTTCTGTAGTTCAAGTAAACTATTCTTGACATCATCTTCTGAACTATATATTGCTCTATGCATTTCTTGGTGCCAGGACTTTGATTTTCTCTCCTTGTTGTGTTATGCCCACTCTAATAGAGATTAGATCATGAATTTCACTGTCTTGATGGAACATTTGGTCAGTATAATTAAGGAAAAGCGTCAAACTAAAGATGAAGAAGGAAACAGGTCTCAAGTACTGGGAGCTTGACATTCGGCAGCAGGCATTAAAGCTGACTGCCAATAGGTTTGTGTTTATGGTTTTAGCTTATGCTGGCAATAATGGCCAATCACCACAATTTGATATTAATGTTTTTCTATTCATTCTAAACACAGTATGTATGGATGTCTGGGGTTTTCTAATTCAAGATTCTATGCTAAGCCTTTAGCGG
>OVAY01002181.1:0-20208 GCA_900406395.1 Kernera saxatilis | reverse complement strand
ATGTATCTATTCGTGGTATGTTCAGTTGATTGAGCCTAAGAACATACACTATCATTCACCGAATATTGACTTTGATATATGCAAAATATATCTTAAACCTCTAACTCGATTTTATTTTTGTCTAAACACCTCGTTTTTGTCTTAAGCGTGAATGTAAATTTACTAGTTCATTCACAAGTGATTCCCATTTTCAAAAATATTTTATTTTACAGAAATTTTGAATGTTTATGTAAACTGGGATCTGTATTTTTTCTATAAAATATGTATTTATAAATTGGGATTTTTTTTTTTTTATTCTATTAAGTTTTTCTTAAGACAATATCAAAATTGTCTTTGATATAAGTTTTACGCAAACCTTTAAGTAGATGTACACGCTTGTGGATTTTGCAAAGTGGATTTAAGGGTAGTTTAGGTATTAAAAAAGATTCTAATGAAAAAAATATAAAAGTTACTCTAGTAATAAAACATTGAATTTGAGTTATTCTACCCTTGATTAAAAGTAATGTTACATCTTTTATTTAAAAAAGATCTCAGAAATGCAAAACAAAGTTATAGTTAGAGAGGTAAGTGTTAAAAGGAGTATGCTAACACAGCTTCGTTGTATCTCACCGTAGAAGAAGAAGATGGAGCAGCTCGTAAGCATGGGTTTCCCCAGCGATTTGGCCGCCGAAGCTTTATCGGCCACCGGCGGAGAATCCATCCAGAAAGCCACCGACTGGATTCTCTCCCACCAACGCAGCACCGCCACGTCGCAGCCCAAACTCGACCGCTTCCTCCGCCCCAATTCCAAAACCCTATTCCCCGTCGTGGGTGATGACGATGATTCCAACAAGCGCCCGAAGCTCTCACCACCCTGCCACCGCCAACACCAGCCGCTATCGGAGCGTATGCGTCCTCGCACTCTCCACGACGTTGTAGGTCAAGACCATCTCCTCTCTCCATCCTCTCTCCTCCGCTCCGCCGTCGACTCCAATCGCCTCCCTTCCATTATCTTCTGGGGTCCACCTGGCACCGGAAAAACCTCCATTGCCAAGTCTCTCATCAATTCCTGTAAGGACCCATCTCAGTATCGCTTCGTCTCCTTATCTGCTGTTACTAGCGGCGTGAAGGATGTTAGAGATGCCGTCGAAAATGCCAAGAAGCTAAATTTACAAAGTAAAAAGAGGACTGTGTTGTTTATGGATGAAGTTCATCGGTTTAACAAGTCTCAGCAAGATTCCTTCTTGCCCGTCATTGAAGATGGTAGTATCCTCTTCATTGGAGCCACCACTGAGAACCCATCTTTCCATTTGATCACTCCTTTGCTCTCTCGCTGTAGAGTTCTTACTCTGAATCCCTTGAAACCCAATCATGTTGAGACCCTTCTTAGACGAGCTGTGGATGATTCCGATAGAGGACTCTCCAATAGCGTTGAGGTTAACGATTCCATCATTGAGTTCTTGGCTAACAACTGCGATGGTGATGCACGCGTCGCATTGAATGCCTTGGAAATCTCAGCTACCATGGCTACTGCTCGAGCTGGATCGGGTGTTGATGTTGTTGTTGTTGTGTCTCTTGATGATGCAAAGGAGGCTCTTCAGTGCAAACATTTGGCCTATGACAAGGCAGGGGACCAACATTACAACCTCATAAGCGCGCTTCACAAGTCTATGCGAGGAGGAGATGCTAGTGCTGCAATCTATTGGCTGGCTAGAATGCTCGAAGGTGGTGAAGAGCCGCTTTACATTGCGAGGAGGCTTATAAGGTTTGCAAGCGAGGACATTGGACTTGCCGACCCTTCAGCTCTTACCCAGGCGGTTGCGTGCTATCAAGCTTCGCATTTCTTGGGTATGCCTGAATGTAATGTAGTTCTTGCCCAATGCACTGCTTACTTGGCACTGGCTCCTAAATCCGTTGCTGTTTACCGAGCAATAGAAGCTGCACGGAAGGTCGTGAAGGACTCGGTTGGACAGAATGAAGGGGTGCCTCTACACCTGAGGAACGCTCCAACCAAGTTAATGAAGGAACTTGGCTATGGAAAAGAGTATATATATCCTCCCGATGACCCTTCTTCTGCGGCAGCTCAGACATATCTTCCTTCGTCTCTTCTGCATTATAAGTTCCTGGAATGGCCACAAGGTGCTTCAGGTGATCCCCAAGATCAAGAACATAGGCTCTAACTGCTATTCTTTCTCTCTTTCTTTTTTTGTACATGTGATTTGGAGAGAATCATGTTGCTCAAAGTCTTCGTAGAGGCTAGGCTTTATTTTGTGGTTTAAATTCGAAATTGGTGGAAACGAGGGTAGAAAGAGAAACCATTTCTTATTATTCAAGATACAGATCCAAATGAAGAAAGTTTCCATGGTCCCCCCACAAAACCAAGACAAATTAATGAGAGAATTCTCAGACGTGGATCTATGAAGAAAAAAAGGTCACTCTTTCACTGATCAGTACTTAGGTCTCCCCATTGAACATTGTGTCTTGCGGCTAGATAATGGGCACCCACTGGACCACGGCTGCCGTAAGGATATGATTCTGGGATTGTCTTGTTATCTTCAATCTCTTTGAGCAATGGAGTAAAAAGCGCCCAAGCAGCGTCAAGTTCGTCGCTTCTTATGAACAACCTGCGTTCGCCTTCGATTGCATCAAGCAGAAGCCTCTCGTACGCATCTGGGATCTCCTTCGAATACCTTCAACAGCAAAAAAAAGAGGGTATATGAAACTTTATGGAAGAGGCAAAAAGAAATAACACAAGTTTCTCAACTCACCTTGCTGAATAAAGAAGATTCAAGTGACTCTGATCTAATCTCATTCCTAGACCAGGAACCTTGTTGTTGATTTTCAAATAGATGCCTTCATCTGGTTGGACGCGGATGACAAGCTCATTTGTGGTCCGGTCAAGATTAGTACCAGAGTTCCGGTTATACAAATTTCCAGGCACATGCCTGAACTGCACCCTTATCTCCGCACTGTATCAATAAATATACATTGTATATTACTTACGGAAAAGGCAGAATCAGAGAAATTGCAAAAAACTTCTGAAGTTTTGATACCTCCGTGTGTGTAGTGCTTTCCCAGCTTTCATGAGAAAAGGCACGCCATCCCATCTGGCATTGTCGATGAAGAGTGCAGCAGCTGCAAATGTCGGGGTCAGGCTGTTTTTCGGCACAGTGTTATCATCGGTATAGCCTGGAATAGTGACTCCTCCTTTGCTGGTGCTCTTGTACTGTCCTAACACCACATCTTCAAGTTGTATTGGCCTCATTGAACGTAGAACCTTTACCTGAATAGACGCGAGGATTTCAAAACACCGCCTTCAAGTCAATTAAACTTACGAGAAAGGGAATAATAGAAGACCTTTTCATTTCTGATATCCTCTGCATCCAAACTAACAGGTGTTTCCATGGCGAAAAGAGCTAATATCTGAAGCAGATGATTCTGCATTATATCTCTTATTATTCCGTAATTGTCAAAGTACCTGAATTTGAAGAAAAGAAGAGTCTCAAAAATTTAGGCTTCAACACACAAGAGAAATCAAAAGTCAGGACAGAGGACAAGCACAATTTACCCTCCGCGTCCTTCAGTGCCGAAATCCTCAGAGAATATGAATTGCACGTTCTGTATATACTGCCTTGACCATAGCGGCTCGAATATAAGATTTGAGAATCGAAGAACCGACAAGTTCTCAACTAGCTCCTTTCCTAAGTAGTGGTCTATCCTGTAAAAATCAACTTTCCATATCAGTTAAGTATCCAAAACCATCATCGTTACATATTTACAATTAAAAAGTACAATATCTCCACCTAAATATTTGGTCTTCCTCCAGGTACTGCTTAAGGGACTTTGTTAAAGCAGCAGAGGTTTTGGAATCTCGGCCAAAAGGTTTCTCGACAATGACCCTAGTCCATCCATTGACAGATGAGGCAGATGAGCTTGCACATTTCACCGCGTCGACAAAGATATTTGGAGGGATTGAAAGATAAAAAAGGCGGTTCGAGAGTCTCTCACCCTGTAAATAGTTATGTGATGGATAATAAGTACACCTAAGAAAGACCAAACTTTTCTAGTTTTTATTAACTTTTCAGAAACGATACTAGATTTCCCATTTCTGTGTCCATGCGCCATAATCTACATCATATCACCTACCAAGGTAATGCATGACCTGCCTAGCTTTCAGTAAAATGATGCAATCATGTTGCAAGGAATTCATGAGGAAGGTAGAAAAAAAACCAACAAACTAGCAGAGGATAATATCAATACCTCATGCTCCTTGAGCTTCTTGTCCAGTGCAACAAAATGTTCCTGAGAATCATACTGACCCGTATGGTAAAAACATCTCTTGAGAAACTCTTCCATCTTTTCACCGCAGTTTGCCCTGAGATAACAGATGGAAGAATGCACACATAAACAAATCATCGCTGACAAAGTACCAAACTGAAAAGAAACCATAATCATCAATGTCTTGGTGGTTTTCTCATAACGAAAACTCCGGAAAAATTCCTCCTACACTTGAAACAAACAAAAAAACCCAAAAACTTAACACAACTACAGTTACTCACCTCTTATCAATTCTACACGTCAGTGTTTTGCTGACCATGTCTCTAAGTTCACCATCTGTCATCTTACTCCTTGCATAGCCGTATATTGTAAAATGCTGGGACGAAAAGAAAAAGCAAAAAATCGAATGGTCAATCATAGGTATCAATGTCTGCAACAGCTTACCACATCAATCAATATGAGAATGATTAGAAAGAGAGAAAGGTTTTTTTTTTTACCTGAGGAAGACAGCCTTCATAGTAAAGTGCGAAAAGGGCTGGGAATATTTTCTTCTTGGCAAGATCACCAGAGGCTCCCACCACCGTGATACTAACTGTTGACTGGTCTTCGCTGCCATTAGACTCTGTTGCAACCTTGTCTGCTTCATGTGAAGGCATCGATGATAAAAGTCCTCCTTTCAGTTCCTTAGCCGAGCTTGACTTGGTGGTTGCTGCGCCTAAAAACCAAAATTGTAAGCGCATTAGAGAAAACTAGAATAGAAATCATCAATCCTAGATATCTCCGCAAATCAAGGCACAAAGAAGAAAACCCAATCGAGGAAAACTTGAGGGCACAGAGAATCCAATTAAAATTTACCATCTTGCACGACAACACAACTCTGAACGGACTTCCTCCGCAATCTAACACAGAGCTCATCTAGATTTAACCCCTGAGGAGAAGCGGGGAGGGAGGAGAGTGAGCGGCGTGGGTCACCACTGATCAGCGAAGAATGATTCGACAGGAATGGAGACGAGGTGCGGGAGGAATAGGATGGGCGGGAGAGAGACGAAGAAAACGATGACATCCTCGAATTGATTTAAGACAAAATTATGGAGATGGGTTTGGTTTGGATGCAAACAAATCTGACAATGGCACTAATGATATGAGGGAAGAGTTTAAGGACAAATGTCGAAATTTTGAGCCTTTTGACGTCTCCCAAAGGTTAAGTCTTTGCAAAATCGGTCCTTTTGTTGGTATGGTTAAGCGAAAGGTTATTGCAAAAGAATGATTATTAAATTCAACGAAATCACAAGTGGCCTTACCTTTTTCTTGTTAAGGGTTTGCAACTATTATTCCCCTAATTTTCGTGGATAAATAATAATATCTGTTGAGAGCATTGTGAAATTTACTTGATGTATGCAATGTAACAGAAAGGATACTATTCTTCATGATATCATGTGTAACGTTTATACTCAAATGACAAAATAAAGATAAAATAAACATGAATAGTTTGAAAAAAAAGATGAATAATTTGTATATAAATGGTAATTGTTGAGAATGAATTTTCGGCTTCTTCGTTTGAACATGAGACATGGATGTTTGGCCAACAGAAGGGGCATCCAGAGAGACAAGCATCTCGGCATTTCTTTTAGAGTTCCTATAAATGTTAAGTAACACTTTGAATACATGGACTCCGAAAGCCAAACTCTCTAATCTCCAAAGCTTTGCATATCCGCTCATGTATAATTTTAACACATGAGTCCAACTTAGCACTGACTAACATTTAATGTTATCGTATGAAAATAAATTAATGGTCATCATCAGCTGCGTCTGGCATATCTAGCGGGCATGACACGTTGTAGGATATTTCCCCACCAAAAACACTTTATAATCCAACAATGTTCTATAACACAATCTAGGAATCAATGTCAAGAAAACTCTATAAATACTATTTTATTCATTACACATAATGAAAGGATCATAGATTATATCCAAAATACTTAATATTCATTTTAAGAGCATTCGACTTGTAAACTTTACTGTCTGAATACTTGTTCAACCCTTAGAAGTTAGATCTTCCAGAGACGATATTTTTTGTAATTTTGGGGAAAACTCTTGTTTCATTCTTTCTTTTTCTAAGCTCAGAAAACAACAGATCGAAACAAACTATTTCTTGGTCCGGCCCGGCCCAAAACCAACCCCTTCTCATCTTCTGATTCCAAGACTCGTTAACTTTTGGTTATCAACATATTTTAAACAAAATAAGGGACGTGAGGCATACGCGCTAGAGGTGGGCCGTAAATATAATTGGCGTAGAATAAATAAACATGAAAAATACGCATTACCCTGTTTCTTTCTTCTTTATCTGCTGCGTAAGCCATCCCTAAAAACAAATATAAACCCAGCAAACAAAAACTCTCTCTCCTCTCGCGAAAGAGTCTCAAAAGCTTCGTCGTCCTCCCAAAGTCAGCCATGAAAATAAAGAACAAAGGTAAGGTGCACCCATCTCCTCCTCCTCCTCTTCCACCACCTTCTTCTTCCAATGGAGATGATTGTCTCTCTGTCTTGAGGCTTCTCCCCGCTGCGATTCTCCTTCTGGTCTCGGTTCTCTCTCCCGAAGATCGGCAAGTCCTTGCTTACTTAATCACCCGGTCACTCAAGACCACCACCACCACCGCCGGAGTGAAATCCGGTAAAAGAAGCTCTTCTGATTCGAAGAAATCTAGCAATAGGAAGAGAGCTCATAAACCTCCCCTTTTTGATTGTGAATGCTTCGATTGCTACACCAGCTACTGGTTTAGGTGGGACTCTTCGCCCAACCGTGAGCTCATCCACCAGATCATAGATTCCTTCGAAGATCATCTCTCCAACGGCGAGAGCTCAGCTTCCCAGAAATCAAACGCCAGAGGAAAGAAGAAGGAGAAATTGCCTCGCCGGGTCGTGGAGCTCCCGGGTCGACCCGAAGATCCGATGGTGCCTTCCGATGAAGTCACGCCTGAGAAATCACCGGAAATATTAGCCGGTGAAGCGGAAAAGTCGATGGAAATCGTGAGGTTGCCGGTGGCGGCGACTGAGCACAAGGGTTTGGCGAGGAAGGTGTTACCGGACGTGTTGGGTTTATTCAATTGGCGTTTTTGGAGCCTTTGGAATCCGAACGCTTAAGGCATCATCGCTCAAAAGCTCCGTTTCTTTGTTTTTTTTAATGCTGTTAAAAGAAGCTAAAATGCTTTATTTTATCCTTTCGATATTGATAACTCACCTGGTGATGTTGTATATTTTGTTTGTTGAAAATGGAGGCATATTTTCAATTACTGTTCTGTTCTTGTTGAGGAACAAGACTATCTTTAGTTTTCTTTAGTGTTTGTTGAAACTGTGTTATTTTCTCTAGGCTCCGCTTATTCTTTCTCCCTTTGGGTTGGTGGTAACACCTCACTCTCTAGGAGTTATACAACTACAACACAATTAGATTTCTTTTTTTCTTTTTTTTTTGTTTGCTTAGGAACGAAGTTTGAGGTATTAGGTAGGTATATAGTTTCAGAAGGTGGGCCAATAAAGATGTCTTTGTTTGATTAGGCAGTTCCCAAAGAGAGAGAGAGAGCCTTGTGTAGATATTTTTAGCACCTAATGTATAGTTTATTTTTCTTGTCAATTCGTATCCCAGTTTTAGGTTATTACTTCTTTTTTTAATTGTACTTTTATATTTAGGGAAACCCTTTTCCGATCATGTTACTATTTAGGACTATCTCTTTTTTCTATTAAGATTTTGTCCTTCGAAAATGATTTATTGACTCTTTCTCTTGATTGTCTATCCAAGTTTTGAGGATTGCAATTAATTCAGTTTATGTCTGTGGTACACATTGCTGTAAATTTATAAGAAGTAAGTACTATTATAACTTTATAAAGCTTACCACTACCAACAAAGCCATGCACATATGGTGTAAATAATTATAATCTGAGGTACATTGTAAAGTGACATCTCCTCTCAAGTTTCGTCTCGAGTTGGTCAAATCTTAAATCTTAATTTTTTTGCCACCAATCTTAATATTGATTAATCTTAACTTTGCGATTTTTTCATTTAAAACAAAATTAACCTATTTTCTAGATTTGTCTTTATACACTAAATTGCATGAAAACATAAGCAGATATGTAGAAACGAAACGTTCAAACGATTTTTTTGAAAAATGTAAGAAACGGAAATATTTTTAAATATTATATATATACAAGACAAATTAACAAAAAATATTAAGTAATTTAATCCAATCACACCCAAATTGTTTGTATCTATAGAAGTATGAGATCAATAAATGCTCGCAAGCATTCCGTGCTAGTAAGATGGCATGTTTTCATTTTCCGAGGTTAATATGTACATAAAGAGAGGGTTATTGGATAATTAAATTTGGAAGAATTTAAATCAATTGTTAAATAATAGATTTAAAAGTGTTTTAAATGATTTTAATGAATTCTATCCAAATGACAGTTTAAAAGTTCGGATTTGGTTATTTACATTTTTTATTGAACTTCTATTAAATTATTTTCAAATGATATGAATTATAAACATCACATAATATTGAATAACACTAACATTTAATAGAATTGAAAAATTCATAAATTGAATAACACCAAAATTTAAAAGAATTGATAAAATATCTTATTGAATATCACAAGAATTTGATAGAAACTTAAATTCTATTAAATTCCTCAATTGTATAACACCCCCAAAAATTCTGTTTGAAATCCGGTTTTTCTGTTTTGAAAACGTTTTAGAATATTATTTTTTTTTCCTAAGAATACGAGAGAAATATGGAAACGTGATTTCTAAAAAATATTAATTTGAAAATGCAACGAAAGCATCTATTTAGGCTTTTTTATTTCGCTTAATAATTATCATTATCAATCAAGAAGACTTCAACTGAAAAATGTTTCAACTATTTTTTGTTAAATACAACTGAAAAAAAGTATAAATTCTTATACTTAATTAGAAGAGAAGGAAAAAATCCGCTGGTTTTTCATTTTTTTTTGTCTGTGCATTTTCTCTCCTATCTTTTAATTCTGTATTAGTGTTTGAGATTTGAAACTCTATCTCGAGAGAGAAAGGAGAATGGAAAGTTGAATTTCTTTAACTGAAGAATAAAAAACTTTTTTTACTCTCTCTCTCCTACCCGACTCTCTCTTTATTTGAGGCCTGCGGTGGAGTTAGCGGCGGCGAGTCCCACATCCGCCGGCCACTCGTCTACTCCTCCGTGCACCGCGGCCCCCGGACTCGTCGGTGAGATTCAACACCGGCGAGCTCGCCTGACTTTTCTCTCGCCTTTTCATTTCAGAACCACCGCTTCTCCTCTTCCTGGTTCACTTCGGATCTCGAGACCTCAGCTTCGGGTCAGATCTCTAGAGGGGAGCGAAGCGGCGGACCACGGTGGAGGTGCAGGGATCGCCGAATCTTTGGGTCGTCGCCAAACCAAGTCTGAAGGAGATCTGGCTCATCCCCAAGCCGTGGCCGGAAACCTACCCGGTTCCGTCGTAAACCGCCGTGGTAATAAATTATCAACCAGTTGCGTCCTCCGCCTGAATCGTGAAGCCGGTGTGGGTGGTGAAAGAGCTCGTCTCCTTTCGCTATTTCGGAGCCGCCGCCGGGTCGCCGGAGGCAAATTCCGGCGAAGTCGCAGTCGACAGCGGTGGTGGGTTCTCCATTAGGCATTTAGGGTTTTCTTCACATTTTTGAGCCCGGACCTAATTTTATTTTAGAAAAACCCAATTCGGATTGGGTTTAGGTTTTAGATGGTTTTTCTAATTTGATTTGGATTGTGATTGTAAGTTAGATCTATATTTGAATCTATTAATAATACTAAACCCTTTATAAAAAAAAAAAAAAAGTTGAATTTCTTTTATTTCTGTTAATTATAAATGACCATGTACACAAATGTTTATATACAAGTATAAACTATCCGGTACAAACCGGTTCGCATAAACCATTATATCTAATATTCTGCTAGAAATTTACTAGTCACGCCCTTTTTTTTTTTTTCTTTCTGATAATTTCATTAGAACTTAAGATAATTACAACAAGCCATGTCGAAACAGAGACAGGCGAAGATGATGGTTACAAAAATTCACATCCATCTTTTCAAAGACCAAAAAATTCCCTTAATGGGAGCCAAGAGAAGGAACATCATTAACAGAGGAAAGAGAGCTCTCAAAATCAAAAAACCTGCTGCAACTACGAAGGAAAACCCCTCACGCCCTTTTATATAATAAGATTTTTTGAATGAAATGCGTTTGTGAAAAAAAAAAAAAAAAAANTTTTTTGAATGAAATGCGTTTGTAAAAAAAAAAAAAAAAAAAACCTCGTGGGCATCTTCTTAGAGGATATTCTAAGGCCTTTCCATCTCCGTTTTGATTTTCTCGGCCCACAAAAAAACAAATATTAAAAATATGAATAAAGAAAATATTGTTTCTCAAGTCACTTGAGGAACACTGTCGCCTCGAATTTTGTCTCTCCTCCTCTCTCTATCTCTCTCTCCGCCTCGCTCCGTCGTCGGAAGACCGCATCTGTCTCGCCGATACCTTCTCGCTGCTCTCTTCTACCAATTCTATTAACGATCATCTCATGCGGCTTCCTCTGCCTTCTTAATCCTTCGCCGTACAAGCTTGCAGGGTAGAGTTTTCGTCTCTAGCCATGGCTCTTCCGTTCGGGAAGCTTACCATCCTCATCGGTGCAGGTCCGTTCATTATTGGGGTTTTTATCGTATTACTTAATTATCGGTCTGTGCTCGAATTCTTTTCGGGTTTTGATTGGGTTCGTCGATGGGTAATCGCAATAAGTGGATGAGAAATTAGGGTTTTTGATAAACCCTTTGATTCTGTAGAATGATTACTGTGCTTGACTGGATCTTAACCATAGATTCTTCTTCAGCATGAATTTCAAGGCTGTTGATCCTTTTGTCTGCCCACTGGGTTGATTTTCATCTGTGGCGCATATTTTCGGCCTATCTGAAAGCACTAGAATTTTGATACTTCAGGGATAATTTTTAGTTTCATGTAGCGTGCTATAGGAGAATTTTTGTCTCCCTTAAAAATTTAGTCAAGGAGGAGAAGTTTATGTTCAATTTCTTTGTCAATGCACCTACAATCAAAGATTACCTATTGATATTTTTACTGCTTCGGTTAATTTAGTAGCATGCTTAATACTCATCTAACTTGCCTTTACTTTAGGTCTTGTTGGGTCAGTGCTTGCTAAAGAAGGGGGCTTACCAGATGTATCGAATTTGGTCTCGGGTGCTTTTAAGGTATAATTTTATATGTTACACTGCTTATTATCTTGCACCCATCTTCTGACTTCAAGGAGGACTCTTTATGTGTATGATGCTGTTTGGACAGACTGGGTAATGGTTTATTTCCCTTGACAGATTGTATTTAGGCAACTGAAACAAGAAGAACCTGCCAAATCAGCCAGCAAGCCCCGGAATGATACACTTATGGCCCAGGTTCGTTTCAGATTAATATACTTATTGGCGAGGATAAGTTATTAAATAGAGCTGGATATGAAAGACTTTTGGAGGACTTAGATTTACTTGTCTGGTCTCTAATTTTCTTGTAGGTTAACAGTCTTAGGCATGAATTGCAGTTGCTGTCTTCAAACAGACCTATCACTATTGTTACGACAGCAGGATCAGGTCCTCTAGAGTTTTTATGTCGAAGTTTTGTATTCCTTTATGCCCTAATATTCTGCATTAAAATTCTGTGACAAATGAGCGAAATGGTTTGGCCATTATGTTGATATGAAACAGGAGTTACAGGACACTAGAACCTTTCTCAATCTCTTACATTTGCTTTTATTCTTCTGGCCATGGTTTTTGAGAAAGACTTTTGAGGGTTTTTTTTCTTCTTTTGCTACTTTTTTCGCATCAAAGAAGGCAACCTTATATTCTGATCGATGACATTTTCTTCCTAGCATTAACAAGTCATTTCATTAATGTGACACATTTTTTGTTTACCGTTAATTGTAACTTCAAAAAGCAAGTAGTTAACAATTTCCTTTATTTCCCAGGTGGCAGAAAGTATGGTTTGATCATTATTATTGGGGTGATAGGCTACGGATATGTATGGTGGAAGGTAAAATACTTCACCATATTTGAGCTACTTAAAAATAGTTACTTGCTCGTTTGAAATGTTGTTGGCTAGTCAACACTTTGTATTTTGGAAAACAAATTCTTTTGGTTCTCCTTGCCAACTAATTTGACCTGGCTCATTTGTTTGTAGTTTCTTTTTCTTTATTGAAAACTGACCAGGCGCTGATTTATTCTGCAACATTCTCAGGGCTGGAGACTTCCAGATTTTATGTTTGCGACAAGGCGCAGCTTATCAGATGCATGCAACAATGTTGGCAGCCAGATCGATGGTTTTTATTCATCGCTCAAGGCAAGTTCTTACTTCCCATAAGCGCTCTTCAAGACCGTCTTTCTTGATTTGACCACTGAACTCTATTCTTTCAGTTATGATGGTTCCTTTTGTTAGCTAATCCATCCAAGTGATCTAGTACAATTTTTAATTCAGCGATCATCAATATTTTGTCTCATCTTGTTTCTGTTAACATTTCATGACAGGGTACAAAACGGGAGTTGAGCTCAAAAATTGACAGGATGGGTCGTACTTTGGATGCAAATACAGAAATTATTCAAGAAACAGGACGAGAGGTATGTTAGATTGAATGTACACAAATACTTTTGTTACACTGTGTTTTCAAGGCTTTCTGAGGATTTTACCTGTTTTCTTGATAATTTATCAAATGTTTAGGTGACTGAACTACGTGATGGTACAGCAAATATGAAGGATGAAGTTAGGTCTGTTTTTGATGCTGTTGAAACTCTGGTGAGAAAATTTAGTAATTGTGCATATATGTTCACCAGTTTGTTCTCCTTAAAAACGAAAAAGAGGTGATCTTGTGATCTTCATAATTGTCAGGCAAGCAAAGTCTATCGCATTGAGGGAAATCAGGTAACATATGTCACAGTTTTAGTTGGAGAATTTTTTTGTTCATCAGGCATTGTGTTGATTGAACTTGAATTTCTTTGCCATCCATAAAGGATATCACACTTAGAGGAGTTGGAGCTTTGAGTGCTCAGTGTCGGGAGAACAGAAGAATTCAAGAGTCCAATCAGGCATGAGCCTTCTTTATCGTGCAGTGCATTTTAGAGAAATGGCTACATAATCTACATTTTCCCTCTTATTTACCCAGACTTCTTTTATGTTTAGGCTTTGCCATCAACTTCGTCAGTGCAAGCCCTTGAGGCAGCTCCTATGACACCATCATCAAGGGTAAATGACCAAATTTTTTATCTGGTCTTCTCACAATGAATTTCAACAGTTCGTCACGTTATTGGGATTGTTACCGATCTTGTTCTGTTCTATTGCTTACTTCTATCCGGTGTTTGGATGTTAGCAGACTCTGTCTTTGCCTCCTGCTTCTCCCCGTGAATCCCAGTTGCCGTCAACCCCTAATGGAGCTCAACAGGTATGTTCTATCGCAAACTAGAGGCGTTGGTTAGAAACTAAATGTCATTGTACTGGGTACTGACCTTTAATTTTGGACAGTCACATGGTCCACTTCAGCACACTCAATCTATGTCTGGTTTGAAGGAGATAAGCGAAAGCTCTAGCGGCCGTGAGACTTTTTCCAATGGAACACATTCTGGAGAAGCCATGGGAAACACGAGTTCAGGCCTGTTTAGTATGTTCTCAATACCAAGAATAGGGAGAACTCGTAGTGCGGTCAACGCAGTACCTGCTAACTCGGCTGGACCCCAATAGTGGCTTGTCAATACTGAAGAGAGAGTTTGATCATTCAAATATTATGATCAATAAACCAGGAATGGGCAAGTGCTAGTAGAGGAATTGAATACATTTTGCTGTGTCTATGCTCGGTTCCTTGCTTAGCGGAGAAAATGTCATAAAAGGTGCATAAATTTTGTAGGGATGCAGCTTATATATAATTGGAATATATGTCACAATTAATCAGTTTGTTGCGCTGCCCTTTCGTAATTCAGTTATATAAGAGGTCGACGATGGTTTTTGTCTGGCCGTCGCTTCTGTTTCCTTGTTGTATTGAACGAAAGGCTGCTCCTTTTGTCGGTTACATTGTTTTTTTTTTTACCAAAGCTTTAAGTAATGACCTATAAATACTGCATTTTTTAATGCCTGCAGGGGTACTGTACTTATAATTAAGTGAAATATGATGAGAGATTGTTGTATCATCTCTTCTTTTGTCAAGTTAACGTGAGCTCTGCAGTGATATAATGCTCGGAAACAAACAAAGTAACTAGGAGTTACAAGATCAGTATCTTGCGTAAATGCTTTGCGGCTAGCAAGTGATATAGTACCACTTTTGTTTAAAGTTAACGCAGTTTGACTGGCCAAACATGCTCTGGTGTGATTGATGCTCGAATTGAGCAGAACAATAAGTGTGACCCGTGCTTTGATATGTTCGAATCAACACATCCATCTTCTCAACGATCAAACATAATTTCATTGATGAAATATCATTTATATAAGTTTTGGTATTCTTCTTTTGGGTCGTTAAATCTGATCTTCTGTATGTCTTGGAATATAACTAGTCCTTGTAATCAGTGAGCAAGTGTCTTCTTATCATCAGCCTCCTTAGCATGTTCTCCTTCTTTTCTATAACTCTCTGTAACTTGTGATTATTTCGCTATCTACGTATCCTCAAAATCTCAAGACAACCTTAAATCTCTTCTCATCATCATAGCTTTGATATCAAAAATTTCTTTCAATAGAACATACCTAATCAAAGAAACCATTATCGACCTCTTATATAACTGATCTGCGGAAAAAACAGCAACGAACTGATAATTTATAACCTAATTAAAATATAAGCTGCATCCCGACAACAACTATGCACTATTTATGGCATTGTCTCGATGCACATGCAAAAACAGCAAAATTTATTCAAATCCTCTACTAGATACACATGTCCACTTCTTGTTTGTAAATCCTAATATTTGAATGGATAAACTCTCTTCAGTTAGTAGGCACTGTGTTGACCGCACTAAGATTCCTCACTATTCTTGGCATTGAGAACCTACCAAGCAGACCTGAACTCGAGCCTGATGCACCATTTCCCGTAGCTTTCCCTGAATATGTTCCATTTGAAAAAGTCTCACGACTGCTAGAGCTTTCACTTATGTCCTAAGACCCAAGTTTATAGAACATTGTTTTAGGTTAGGTTTGACGCATATTGATGCTCAGAACTTGAAGGATAGGGAAGAGATCTTTACCTTCAAACCAGACATAGATTGGACGTGCTGAAGTGGACCATGTGACTGTCCAAATGAAAAGTCAGTACTGAGTGCAACGAAATTTAGTTTCTCATCGACAACTCTGGTTTGATATAGAACAAACCTGTTGAGCTCCATTAGGGGTTGACGGCGACTGGGATTCACGGGGAGAAGCAGGAGGCAAAGATAGAGTCTGCTAAAAAAACACCAGAGAGAAATAAGCAATAGAAAGAACAAGATCCAGTAACGTGATGACAGTTGAAATTCATTGGGAGACCAGATAAAAGATTTAGTCATTTACCCTGGAAGATGGTGTCATAGGAGCTGCCTCAAGGGCTAGCATTGATGAAGTCGATGGCAAAGCCTATAAATAAACCAAGTCTGGGTAAATAAGATGAGAATGTAGATTACGTAGCCATTTCCCGAAAACGAACTGCACAATAAAGAAGGCTCATGCCTGACTGGACTCTTGAATTCTTCTGTTCTCCCGACACTGAGCATACAAAGCCCCAACTCCTTTAAGCGTGGTATCCTTTATGGATGGCCAAGAGATTCAAATTCAATTAACACAATGCCCGATTAGCGAACAAAGCTCTAACTACTACTGTGACAAACGTTACCTGATTTCCCTCAATGCGATAGACTTTGCTTGCCTGACAATTATAAAGATCACAAGATCACCTCTTTTTTTGTTTTCAGGGAGAACAAACTGGTGAACACATGTATGCAATTACTAAATTTTCTCACCAGAGTTTCAACAGCATCGAAAACAGACCTAACATCATCCTTCATATTTGCTGTACCATCCCGTAGTTCAGTCACCTAAACATTTTGATAAATTATCAAGAAAACAGGTAGAATCATCAGAAAGCCTTGACAACAAAGTGCAACTGAAGTATTTGTGTACATTCAATCTAACATACTTCTCGTCCTGTTTGTTGAATAGCTTCCGTATTTGAATCCAAACTGCGACCTATCCTATTTATTTTTGAACTTAACTCCTGGTTTGTACCCTGCCATAACAAAAACAAAATGAGACAAATATCGATGTTCTGCAATTGAGATAGAAAAAAATGTAGTAGATCCTTTTCATTAATTCTCTCACGAAAGAAACCATCATAACTGATAAGAATAACGTTCAGTAATCAAATCAAGAGAAATTTGTAAGCGAAACAGTCTTTTAAGAGGGCTAGTGAAACTATGGGAAGTAGAACTTGCCGAGAGTGATGAGTAAAAACCATCGATCTGGTTCCCAACATTATTACATGCATCTGATAAGCTGCGCCGTGTCGCAAACATAAAATCTGGAAGTTTCCAGCCCTGAGAATGTTCCGAAAGAAATCAGTGCCCAGCAAGTTGTAAGGAAACTAAAAAGTAATTTCAGAGTTTAGATGAATTGAATTGGCGAGAACGGAATGTAAATTTTTTTCCTAACATCCGAAATGCAAAATCTTGACTAGCGAACACTAATATCAATGAGCAAGTAAACTTTTTAAAGTATCTCCAGTATGGTGAAGCAATACCTTCCACCACACATATCCGTAGCCTATCACCCCAATGATAATGATCAAACCATACTTTCTACCACCTGTGAATTGAAGGAAATTGTTCACTATTTTCTTCCGAGTTTCGGTTAACAGTAAACAAAGAATGATGTTACTGCAATGAAATGACTTGCTAATGCTAGGAAGAAAAAGCCACTGATCACAACATAAGTCTGTCTTGTTTGACTTGCTAATGCTAGGAGAAAAAAACCGGAAATAGGATTTCAAAAAACCATCAGAAAAAAATATAGTCGAAACGCATGTATAAGTTTCATATCAAACCAATCTTTTTCCCTTTTAATGCATGAGAGGAATACAAAACTCCAATATAAGAAATTAAAAACTCCAGAGGACCTGATCCTGCTGTCGTAACAATAGTGATAGGTCTGTTTGATGCCAGCAACTGCAATTCATGCCTAAGACTGTTAACCTACAAAAACAAAACAGAGCTCAGACGAGACCCTATTGATTCACAATAAATCCAACAAGTCTATCTTACCCAGCTCTACCGTCGCCAATTAAACGATTCAAGTCAAACTAACCTGGGCTACAAGTGTATCATTGCGGGGCTTGCTAGTTGATTTGCTAGGTTCTTCTTGTTTCAGTTGCCTAAATACAATCTGTAAACAAAAAAAAAAACCGTTGACCCATTTTTTTCAAAACAGCATCATACACACAAGATAGAAATTTGAATACCTTAAAAGCACCCGAGACCAAGTTCGACACATCTGGTAAGCCCCCTTCTTTAGCAAGCACTGACCCAACAAGGCCTAAAGTAACATTTGGAAGAACACACAATTCAGTAAAGGCAGCAAGTTCGAATTCACTGAGATATTAAACATAAACTCCTTCCCCCTAGTAAAAGTTGCCAGAGAGCCACAAATTCCAATGTATTCAGGCAAAGCTAGAATCCGAATACAATACGCCACAGATGAATACCACACTGAAAGATCAACAGTCTTAAATTTTGAGCGAAAGAAGCGTCGGTGATTGAGAGCCAGTCCAGAACACTGATCTTTTACTACAGGAATCAAAGGGTTTATCAAAAACCCTAATTTCTCATTCTCTTATTGCGATTACCCATCGACGAAACAATTAAAAAAAGAGAGGAGAGTTCAAGCACCGAACCAAATTAGTCACTAGTACCCAATAAATGCACGGACCTGCACCGATGAGGATGGTCAGTTTCCCGAGCGGAAGAGCCACAGCCATGCCTAGAGACGAGCTTATACGGCGAAGGAATAAGGTGGCAACAAAGGAACTAAGGAAGCAGTATGAGAAGAAGGAAGAGAGAACTGGTAGAGAGAGAGAGCTGCGGGAAGGTACCGGCGAGACTCTGGCGACGACGAAGTGAGGCGCAGAGAGAGACGACGTGCGACTATAATGTTCGCTTGTTGTGGAAACTAAAACCAAACCGAACTTTTCGGTCAGATTCGGTCTATCGGTTGTCATAAAAAAGAAAACAATAACCGATCCGGTTAATTTTATTGGAAATGAAGGAGTTATTTTTTTTTTTATCTAAAATGAAGGGTTATTCCAGTATTTAAAATCTCTGCAATAGTAGAAAATATATGAAAACTAATTTCGAACTATTTAAAATCTATTTTGTATTGAAAACAAAAAGATAAAAACACACGCCGTCTCGTGTTAGAAAGAAAATTAGATTTGAATATGATTTCACATTAATGTTCAAAAAAAAAAATTATATGATTTCACATTTTACTGTCATATATTCCAAAAATTAAAATTGTAGCTAAATAGACACATAATGAAGATAAATAAAATCTATAGCTTTTTGACAACTTAGTATTTGTCGGATTTTCGTAAAATCTTCTATGAGTTCGACCCCTATGAGTTCCATTTTTTTACTTTCAATTCCTGATTTAAACACAATAAGTAGTGAATAAACGTCTTCACAATTTTGTTGGTTCCAAATGCATCATTTAATTTTATGGCACCCGTAAATTGTAAAAATATTGAATGCCAAGCCTAATTGGTGTCCAATGCCTAAGAACATACAATTTTATCCATAAACAAATTGAAGGCAAATATATATGTCTAATCAACATGCCATAACCAGTTTCTCGCATGAGGGTCACAAATCAGCTTCAGATTCATTATGTACTACTTACCCGAGTATATGTATGTTACCATCCATCGCCTTGCGAGTTATAACATGGTCACGTAACGAAATGGCCAAACGATAGTTATTTGTCTCAGAATGTCTAGGAATTAAATTGCTACGAAATGGCCAAAATATTTTGCCAAGGGCTACAAAGGCATTTTAGAAATGGAAATTTTAGCAAAGTGACTCAGGAAGTGATGCTAAAAGGATTCTCTATGGTTGAGGATGTGAGGAAAGCTATAAGGAACGATGAGCATGTACCAGACAGCCTTATGTCCTATTCCATTCCAATATTATGATGCCGTTTTGTGACTAAGAAACAAAGAACGGACACACGTTGTATGCTGTGAGCTGTGAATATGTGATCATAGTTCGTTTTAACTAGGCCTGCAAATTCGGTTATTTCGGGTCAAACGGGTCGGGTTATTCGGTTTTTCGGTTTCTAAAAACTTCTACCGAATTTAACCGAAAAAATATTCGGTTCGGTATTTAGTTAGTTCGGTTATTTTGTTTTTTACCGAAATTATCTGAATTTTTCGATTTTTAGTTAAAATTCGGTTAAATACGGGTAATTTCGGTTAGATCAGTTCAATTCGGTTTTTGGTTCAATTAATTGAAAAAAAAAAAAAAACAAATTGGGCCAAAACTTAAACTCGCTTAGGAAAAAAAACACAAATTGGGTAAAAGTCCAGAACTCGGTAAATGGTTGGGCCTCTTTTTCCATCATATACATACATATTGTATGCATCTCCTTTTTTTTGAAATTGATATTAGGTTAAAGTGAAGCAGACGGCGGCGGCTCAATAACGGTGAAGACGACGATGATATATCGGAGATGCTTGGAACGGTGAAGACAACGGCGATGGATCAACGCTTGAAGACAGATCTTGACGACGAAGACGGTTTAAATATTTCGGTTAACCGTTCGGTTTAGATGAACCGAACCAACCCGAATCGAAACAACAACCGAACTCAATTAACAAAGCTACCGATCGGTTCAGCTCTCTTAACCGAA
>OVAY01002180.1:0-20231 GCA_900406395.1 Kernera saxatilis | reverse complement strand
GTTTATCACCATGCCTAACGCATACACAATCATATGTATACCTATACCTGCCTATGTATATAGAAGTATATATTTAGCAGCAATTAAGAAGAGTATCCATTAAGCACTATTTTTTTGCTTGAGTAGTGTCACATTGTTCTATTTGAGAAAAAAATATATTAGAAAAATATTTAAGTCATAAATTCTATCAACAAATCCCCCAAATAATTATGTTTGGTTCTTAATCATTGCACTGACCAAAACACAGAAGGACCTGGATTTAAACTACACATCAACAATAACCTATATATGTAGAGCAACAATTGTAGAAATTTGATCCATAACCGATAACCTCTAATCAAATTCTAATAGACTTAGGTCAATTATATCAAATTTGTGATATACGAAGTGGTTAGATATGAAGAAAGATTGAGGATTTTTTCATCGCAGACGAACACAAATAGAGTTTCACAGAAAAAGAAAAGGATCAAAACATAAAATTCTACAAAACGCAAAAGAAAAGAAAAGAAAAACCTAAGCTTAACATGATGAACAAGATAATGTCCGAAATCACGATGATAACTTGAAATTCATTAGTCCATTGAAAACTTCTCTAACCTTTCTTCACTCTCGCAAATTCTTCGCCGGAAAAGCTCCTCCGCCGGTATATATATAATGACTATCAATATATACACATCAGAAAGGACCTCTTCCACCGGAATTCCCCGGCCAACCTTCCACCGGAAGTTGCACATTCGGTTGCATATTCATCGGTAAATTAAAGAACGGAAGTCCTCCACCTCCGGCAGCAACCTCTGGGAACAAATTACCTCCGCCGTTAGATCCTCCTCCTCCGAGATGTTGTTGCTCATCTTCTTCTAGAGGAAGTCTCTCATAAGCAACATTAGTAAACGAAGCTGCAATTACAATCACCGGTCCAGCCGCCGTAAGTTCACCCACAACGCTTCCTCCGATGACCTGACCTTGTCCTCCGGCCAAGAATATAGTCAAACTCGTTGCTCCGGGAGGAGCTGGAGGAGGAAGAAACGATCCAGAGAGAGAAAGAATCTCGAACGTTCCTTGTAGCGTCACAACCGCTCCAGCCGCAGATGGCTGACGTATGCTGACGTTAGTCACCGTTCCGCTACCGCTCAGAACGCAGATCCCTCGCTGTCTCCGACGAGCGTAAGTCGCAACGCAGTCGAAAACGTCGCAGCCGTTTGTTACTTCAAGAATGTGAGCTCTAAGAGTGTTTGCGCTCTCGCGCGTGATTATTACCGGAGGTTTCGGTTTGTTTTTGGATCCCGGTGGTCTGCCCCGTGGACGACGGCCAACGACGTCTCCTCCTCCTCCGCCATGACCTCCTCCTCCTCCGGAGCTTCCTGATCCTCCACCGGAGGCTAAGTCAAGACCTTGGTGGTTGTTGTTGTCGTCGTCGTCGACGGTGAAATGACCGATTCCGGCGCCGGGAGTGATGTCATCGGAGGAGGAATTGTGGTGAAGGTGGAGATCGGGACGATGGAGCTGGTGATTAACGTAACGAAAAGCTGTGCCTAGATCAAGACCAGCCATGCCCACATCAAAAGCAAAGTAGAGATTTTAATTTGTAAAAAAAATTATATAAAAACATACACACAACAAGATTAAAATAAAGCTTCTCTTCTTTGTAGATTTTCTTATATATTGTTTTTCTTTAAAAAAGTATAAACTAGAAGAAAAAAAATGAGAGAGGATTGAGAAGAAGAAGTTAGGAAGACGAAAATGGGAGGAGAAAGGGAAATGATAAAAAGTAGAGGGAGAAGGTGAGACTAAAATAAAGCATTAAAGAAGAAGAAAAATATGTTTATGTGTATATATAGATATATGTATGTAAATGCAGTCACTTGTCTAACCTAAACTCTTACAAATATTTATTAATATAATACTTCGTTTTGGTATCGACTTCAATTCAAATTTTCATCTCTTTGAGAGTTTTATGTCGTATTGTGTGTTTTGGACTCTACAGGTATTTCCACTCCTCTTCTTCTTATCCAAGAGCGTGAACTATACGCGAGTACAAAAAATAGATTAGGTTTTTCTGTTTGCATTGGTGTTNTGTTTGCATTTGTGTTTTTTTTTTTTTTTTGGGTGCTAATCTATAAGGTATATTTGTATTAAACAAAACTATATTTATTCTGAAATTTTGTATGATATATTTATATTCAAATATTTTAGTATTTCGGTTGAAATTTTATTAAGAAAATATTGTTATAGTTTATTCACTATAAACATAAATTAGAAAAACAGCCAAACTTGTTTCATCTCATATAATTAAGTTGTAGTAAGGAACCTAAAGGAAGTAGTATCACGCGAATACTAGGCGCGTGAGAAGTTCGGAAGGAGATGTATGTGAGTGGGTGTGATCTAATTGGTATAATAAGTTAAAATATATGGAGAAAATGAAAGTTTAATTAAGATGAATGAAGCCATCATGATAATATGTGGTTGGGGTTATCTTGTGGGTTTCATTAAGATGCTTCCTCTTTTCTGTCCTTCAAAACATTCTCCACCATCATTGCCTTGCATCTGTTATTGATCATTTATTTAAATTAATAAATATTATGGATATGACAATCATATTAGTTTCCTAAATTAAGATATTAGCATGTCAAAAAAAAAATTTAAGATGTATAAGCAATTTAGAACTAAAGAAAACAGACTTAGGCCAACACATATGTACCCACTTGTACCTAAAGTAATCTTGTAAATCGAATAATATTTTATTAGTTAACCATGGTTAACTAAAAGTTGACCAAAATTAATCAAAGTTAGATTTAATTAGAGAGAGGAGAGAGAATATCAAGTTGGAGAGGGGAGAAGCGGCGCGTGGGGTCCACGATTGTCTGAACCATTTGGATGGGTTTCTCTTTGGTCTCATGGAGAGCTAAAGGATTTTTATTTGGCTTTGACCGTCTTTGGTTGGAAATTAGTTGGCTCTAATCATTTCAAACCAATAATTTCGTGCCTTTATTAATGTTGTTACATTCAATTCATTATTTAAGTTTCTTACATTAAATTTTCCCTAAATTTTCCGGGTTGTATTTTCTTAATTTCACAAAATAATGATTTAAAGTTTCTTTTTTGTTTTTTTAAATGCGTTTGGTATTTCAAGATAATTTCTAAATCAAAAAATTAATTTACCTTTTACTCAAAGCTAATAAATTTTGAATGTAAATCATTATCATTTAGTATATTAAACATTTATATGATCGTGTGAAACATATCAAAACGATATTTTTGTAAACGGAAATAAAATATATATTAATGAATTAAGATAAGCTCAAAAGACAGAAAAATAATGATAAGCTCAATTTAGTGAAGTTGTTTACATCAGAAATCACTTCATTTCGAGTCATGTGAATAATTTGTTCTAGATTTTGTAAAAAAAAAAAAAACTTACAATTAAATGACTTAACTTTTTTGTACGTTGACTAGGATATTAATGAAACCAACTTTGATTTAGTAAAGTTTCATAATTTTGGGCTTACAAGTGTTAGAATCGTTTTTTGTTTTGTTTTTTTTTGCAGAAAACATCCATGATTACTGTTGTCTAATACGAGCTTGAGAGTTTCCAATGAATAATATCTCAACTTACTTGATTTTTTTGTTCATCCTATAACTAGTGTTTTGGCATCCCGACTCATGATTTTTTCAAGACCAAGACCAGCTTTGTTATATGTAAGGGATATGTTAGACATAATCACAATATTGTGTTCAAAACCGTCAGATAGAATTGAAACAATGAATTTTAACTACTTCAGATAGCATAGCAACAGTTTTGGAGACTTGGAGTTGCTTACTTTTTGAAATAGTTTGGTTTTTACTCTAAATTAATCTCTGATTTATAATGGAATAATCATTAAAATAACATGAATTCAATGGAACAATTTCTATGACATAATGATTACAACCAAATCAAAGAACCTGTATCTTTATAATTTGTTTAGTTGGCTTCGATATTTTAGGGTTAATTACACATCCCACGTGCAAAAGTTTTTAGATCTTTTAACTCTTTAGAATTTAAATTTTTTCCACGTTAGGACTTAGACTAATATACAATCAAAAGGGCTTGCTTTTTCAGTGAAAGTTATTGATTTAGTTTTACGTATACAGTAAGTATATTTTATAAATAAAAAGGATATATGTGTGAGTAGCTTCCATTTATTTAAATTACAGTATCTAAGATATTGTTTAAATAACTTGATAAGTTGATATATTTGTAACCACTATTATTAAAAAGCATAACCTATTGGTAATGACGACTTTCAGAACGAACATAGTGATGTCTGACAAAGCCACATATATAATATACACTGTTCATAAATTTATTTATGTATATTTATCTTTATTTATTATTGTCTATATTATATTTTAAGGATGTTTGTGGCTTATGGTTTCTTATCCAATAGCATTGTGTAGGCACAAATAACTTTTTTTTTTAACAAAGATAATTGATGTAAGTGGGTCTTTTAAGTTATTAAATTAGCCACAAATGCCGTCCTTAAAATATGTTTAAGAAGGTTGGTAACCATATTTTACACACGTATAATATATGCATAAGCCTAAAACATATATATATATATATATATATATATATATATATATATATATTTTGTCGGTAGATAAATTATAAAGTAATTTTTATATCATTATTGACCATGCAATATTGAAGTTGTTAAATACTAACCGAATCAACACCGATAGGTTCATTTTATATTTAAAGATTTTTCATCATGAAGTAATTATAATACTATTAATACAAATTAAAATAGTTTCTGTATAGTTACATAGAATCTACAGAATCAATAAATAAATAAATTCGAGGAGTCCTTAAAGACAATCAAAATTCATTAATATTGATTGGCTGGAAGTCGTCCGGAATTTATACCCTAAAGTAGTGTATTAGTGCACATATTTTAGTGCATAGTGACATATAGTCAATGTTCAAAAAAAATTTAGACATTAATAGGACGTTCGATACGGATATAACACATTATATTCAAAAATGAAAGATTAAATAGGGATTATTCGGAGATTTGTTTTACAGCTTTTAAATAATTTTTTTAATTAATATTTAAAATTACAAATATTTTTGACAGAGCATTATATTCGAATAAAATCAAGAAAATAGATTTTCGAAAAAAAAAACTATTTATTTTTATCCGATTTGAGCATATTTGCGATGGCTCCTGGTTGCTGAACATTTAATTACTATTCAGACAACCGCGAAAACTGCGTTTAAGAACATAGGTAATAATATATGTACTTTAAAAAGGATATCTTTATATATTTATTGTGAGAAATTAATATTTTGATGTGATATACGGAGCATCGTTACTCGTTATTAGATTTTTTCAGGTGGTGGGAAACTAAAGTTGCAAGTTGACCCGATCTACGACTTTAAAATGGTTATAAAACCGAATAACCCGTAATTTTTTTTTTAAATTGAAAATATATTTAATTGTTGATAATATATCAAAGGTTACTTTTGTTTGGCGTCATAAAAGGCTAACTAAGTTTGTACTTTAACCGATTACACAAAATTTTCTAAAATTTATCTGACTGGAACCTTTTTCTGATTTAAAAATAATGTAAAAGCCAAAATTTGAAAACTCTGCAATCGTTAAAAAAAAGTCTATAATTTTAATTATTGGGCTAAAACGCAATTACGTAGCTAGGGATACGCGTTAAGTAAACGCGCCTAAGGTGCGAACTTTCTCGCTTAATTTACTTTTGTAAATTTTTAGTTTAAAAGAAACACGAATCAGAAATGTCAAATCCAAGTTCTTGGATCAAAGCACGTAACCTCTAGGGTTTCTAACCAAGGAAAAACAAATTTATAATGTCAAGAACCTCGTGGTCAGATAGTAAGGGGACGAATCTGGGACATCAACACATTTCAGATTCGATCCATCTGGTGCGTGAAATTACAACACATTGTTTCTAAACATCCACATGGATATAGGTCCCTACTTTCGGGTCTATTTACATATCCAGAAAGAGAATCTATCCGTGGGCTGCATCTTCTCCAAAAGATTAGTCTGGACCCCTCTATAGATCTGAGATTTACCTCTGAGTTATAAAAAAAAAAAAAATTTATAAGCTAAATTATATATCATTATATCTACATTAAAAAATCAAAGTCGAACACATATATATATATTATATATACGTGTGTGTAGGTTTCTAATGATGAATATTGAAATACCTAATTTTGTTTACGCAAACACAGACATTGAACAGTGTTGGTACGAGGTTGAAAACTACTGTTCGCAAGCAGAAGCTGGTTTTATTTCCAATAATCAATAAAATGCCTGCAGGCTGCAGATAAATAATAACAACTATATATACAAATATCTATTAATATATGTAACAAATATAATAAAATGAAGCAATATTTTTTCAAATAAACTCATCATCATTTCGTTTCTGAACATACGAGGTCCTTGCATACATGTATTTGTAGAAAATGTGAGTATGCACGTGTGAAGAAGAAGGGATACACGTGGGAAATAAAAGATGAGAGAGAGAGAAAGAGGAGAGAGAAAGAGGAGAGAGAAAGAGGAGAGAGAAAGAGGAGAGAGATGAACGTATAGCTGTCGGCCACGAATCAGGCTGTCACTTCTCTCTCATGAAAACATTGGGAATTGCTCTTTGTTTCTCTCTCTAAAGCCCTTAAATCTCGGGGGAGTTATGTAAGAAGATCTATCTACGTGCTAGGCTTCTGCATTTTCACCTGCCCTAATTCACCAATTTCTCTTCAAAATATCTATGGTAAAAATCAAATGCTTATATGTATACTCTACAGTCTATATGATTATTAAATTTGCCAAAAGAGAAGTCACGAGATAGTGTTCATCATTTTTCAAAGATTACATAATATTTAGCTCTTTAGATATTCTATATATTTATAGGTATTTCATAATCTAGTATTTTAGATATAAATCTTTTGTTACAATTTTAAATAAAGTTAACAGTCTTGCCTAAATGATATTTCTTTTTTGTGTGTGCTAAAGCCTAAATGAAACCTTGTAGAGTTTTTATTATATTATGCATGGTCTTTCTTATTTATTTGATATTCCCGATCCGATAAGTTTGTCCTAGTAAACTAAAATAATAAAATTCCACGAAACTGGTCCTATTAATCTAATGGGTTCATTGAAAAGGACAAAATTGGTTATTACGTCTATATATTGACAAAATTAATCAGATATATACATATACATATATATCTATATGTGTGTGAATGTGGTGTGAGGATAAAGAAGAGCAGGTAAAGGATGCAGAGGTATGGGGTTTGCTTGAAGTTGGAGATATCCTTTGAAATCATTTATTAAGCTCTTATCGTGCTTCCCTAAAAAGCCTCCACAAAATTTTAGGTGTACTTCCCAAATATTTTTGCCTTATTTTCCTATTAATATATCTACTTTTATATGACTCTATAAGAAAATTAAAAATTTTATTCAAAAACGTGTATCAGTCGATATTTTGTTGCCCCAGTATTAATGTTTGCACTTTTTAAAATAATTTCTTTGTCAATAGTGGCTCGAATTTATTAAGATAAATTGATGTTACCAAGCGATATTTTATGTATTTAGGTAAACATTTCATTGTCCCACATAAGAAGCACAAATCCATTAAACGATAGATAAATGTTTGGAAGAAGAAAGGAAGAAGTGGAAAGAAAAGACTTGTGATTGGAAATTAAAGTCTGGGATTGTATTTAACAAAAAAAAGTCTTTATTATAATATTTGTTCTCATCTGAAAAATGAAAATTGATCAAATCCAAGTCTTTTGGCCTTTGGTTTTTACCCCAAATTACCCCTGCATAGTCATTCTCCTTACAAGAAATTCGATTCACATACACACATGCAAGTATACTATACAGTTATAACACATGCATAAATATGTAGGACTTTATATAGAGACACCAAATCACACAAAATAAATAATTTGGATTAAGTTTTTATATGAAATCATTTGTTTGAGTTTTGCATGCATATACGGAATTGGAGAAAAACAAATTGTACCTGTGAAAAGATGGTTTTAATTGTTATATTAAAACAAAAAAAGTGCTAGCTAAGCACTAATATTGGTTACAATTGACCAACTCGAATAATTGAGGCCACTAAGAGCCTTTTGTGATTCTTCCAAGTGCATTAACTCTAATGGAGTCTTAATGCATGAGCTAATTTGTCCATTTCCCACCATACACCTAATTAACGAAATATATAAATTAACATAATCTTTAAGTAATATTATTGGACCAAGACCAATTGGATGATGACTTTCGGACGCGAAATCGGTGATTAGCTTGCCTTAATGCGTATTTAAGTCCGAGTCCCCACAATTACAACTTTTGGCCTTGAAAACCAAACCCTTCACTTTTTTTTTTGTCAACACCCTTCACTTTAAATTAAATCAATAATTTTTTAACTAATTAATCTCATAAGATCGTTAATTTGTAATTAAATATACAAATCTATAATTGTCGGCCTCTAATACGGAGCTTTGGATGCTAGACGCCAAAAAATATGAATGCTTCTTTTAACTTTTTAAAATCGCTTTAAGTGAACTAAAACAAAAAGAAAATATTTTTAATATTTCGAAAAAATAAGGTGATGCAATATTTGTTTTTAATGATTTAACTTCTATTCATAATATTTTCAGGGTGAGAAACGAACTATTTTTTAATACACATGTGATTCAAAACAATACATATAAAGATTTGTAGTAATCTTGACAAGCTTTGTGGTTACGAAATAGCTAAATCGATAGTCAAAAAGAGGTGAAATCTTCAAAACTAGTGATGAGTCCATCTTGAAACTGAAAAATATGGAGATGTAATTAGTTATGTTGTATTTCGAATATGGAGGTGTAGTGTTTTATCCCCGTAAAAGTGAGACATGATAACATGAAGAATGTTTTAACCATATGAAGTGAGAAACACTAATACAAAAAAGTAATTGATGAATTTTTATATTGATACTTTCCTTATGTAATATTATAAACCTACCCTTTTTACCATTTTTGATTGAGAAAGGTTGGTGCAATGAAATTTTCCACGACCACGAGACTAGGATAATGTTTTTACTATATGCAATCATTATGCAATGAACACTTTCCTTATAATTTTAGACAAATACATAAAATTCTATTGCTTTTTATGCTCACCACTAGTAATACTGAATTTCATAAAATGTCCACCCTATTATTAATTAAAGAATAACGTGTACTAGAATTCTATATATAATGAATGATCTACAAACAAAGGAAGATTTCATATATTATTAGTTGACAAATATTACTATTTTTATAGAGTAATCTTATTTAATTTAATTCTTAGTGGTCAAATATTCACATGCTTGAAAACACTTTCCTAAACAGTACACAACTACTTGTGAAAAACAAACCGTCCACAAATACTTAATTATTAGTTTCATCAGATATTCAGATGAACCCTTATTTTTAAAAATAAATCAAGATACTAGTCGAGTCTTAAAACACTACGTGTTCGATATTTACCTTCTCGTCATTTGATTCCGGAGAGGTAAAGCCTACAAGCATTTCACATTAATTATTCCAGTGAATTATAGCTGTTACAATTTGAAAATATTAAAAAATAAAAGATTCAAGGATAGTTATAAAAATCGGAAAATAAGAAAACTAAGAAAATCTAACATAGGTAGTAACCTTGGTCACTTATGTTTTCTTCTTCCATTACTAAACAGATACAAAATCCAAGAAAAATCAAGTGTGGAATGAAAAGGAAAAAAAATAATCAAATGTGGAATAGTATGTAATCAAATTCCATTAATGGAGGACACTGATTATTATTTACATATAATATTTTAGATCTTTTTCTTCATACTATACAGAGAGCGTTCATTAATCACCATTTGATCATTTTTCGGATGACATAAATTTACATATGTTTTTTTCAAGTATATATATATTTTTATGTTAGTATGATCTATTGCATCAGTAAATGTTTGTTACATCTAAGTATTGGCTCTTAATTTAACTGTCAGAAAATACAGAGAGCATGAAATTTAAATATGGGGGTAACAAACTTCAGTTTTCAAATTGAAATTCTTAACCAAATAAAGCAAAAAAAAAAGTAAAGTAAACTTTGGGGCACATGTTATTCTACAACTACACTAGTGTTTTATTTATATAATTATTCAATACGTATAGATTCGTAGTCTTTTCCAGTTTTGTTACGTTTCTTTTTTATAATCTCTAGAATGTATTAAATTTTTGAACAAAATAAAATCAGTGTCCGTGTGCTTATTTAACCTGGAAGTACGGACACGAAGGCAAGGGATTAGACAGATAGCCAATACGAACACGCATCACGTGCTTTCAAACGCTTCGATCACTCCGGAAATGCCACGTGTACAAATATAGCCAATTCGAGTCAGAACTTGCCATGTGGGCACGTGCGATTCCCGCAGCTCAAACATCCATGACTCCATGTGATCATTTTAGCTAACTATTATAATGTGTATATATTTTAAATTAGATCTTAAATTATTTTAAAGGTTTAAAGATCTTAATAAAGCCGAATATCAGCTACTCAACTTAGTATTAATTGAATACTAATTGATTTTTTTTCTTCTGTATATATATTATAATTCTACGAGACACGCACAAATCGTTGTTTATAGAAGTATATTAATGGACCGATTACGTCTTAATTAACCAATATTTTGTTTCATAGAAAGCTAAATGATAAAGCACGCACATATTAATTAGTGAATAAGTAATAGCCAATATAGCTTGGAGAGTATTTTCTCAAAAAAAAAAAAGCTTGGAGAAACGAATTAATTGTATATAACTTGTCGAAAACAAAAATCTTATACTACTTAACATCATTTTTTTTCATCATATATATGTTATATGAAATAAAATAAAATATAGAAAGATGAATGTAGATGTGATGGGCGGCCTTTGGTGGTCGTGGGGAGAAGCGGTCGTTTGATAGCTGCAAAAGGATTCTCTATGCTCCAAAAAGCTTCGCTGGCAAAAACGTCATCCTTTGCTTCTCCCTTAATCTATCTTTCCTTTGCTCTCATCTTCAAATCAACAAAAAAAAAAAAAAAANTTCAAAAAAAAAAAAAAAAAAAAAAAACATAATAAAAAATCATTTTGGTTAAGATAAAAATACTAATTCTTTCATGCGACTAACTAACCAAAGACGGATGCAAAATTGAGTTATAAGATTCCCAAAGAAATTAGATGAAGAATGACGTGGGTATTGCGAAGATAGCCATCTGGTATTTCCAGAATCTCTTCAAGATATTGAATCCAAGTGATTTTGACAACATCCTCCAGTTTAAAATCGCAAAAGTTATCGAGGAAAACAACCAGTCTCTATTACGAGAGTAAATCCTTGTGGTAACAAAAAATCCTAAACGTGTGTGTATTTGTCTAAAAAAATCCTTGTTGTAACAAAAAATAATGGTAATTTTTTATTAAAAAAATAGTAAAATTAGTCCATCATATTAAACAAAGCGGTCTCCAAACGTGTGTGTATGTACACATAATAGTTTTTTTTTGTGTGCTAAATGTACACATAATAGTTTATAGGTCAAGAGGTTTTATTATAATATTCATTTGTTTAAATCATTTGTTAATATTCATAATTTTAATAACCATGATAATGCGTAGTAAATTATACAACTTTTTTTCTTTTCTTATTACTACAAAAAACGAAAACTCACATATTTTGTCGGAAAAGTGTTTGTTACGTAAATATTTTCTCATTAAAATGTATCCATTTTTTTGTTTCCAGTTTGTCGGAAAAAAAAAGGTGTTTGTTACCTATTTATTTAAATAGGTAAGCACATAATGAAAAAGTAAACAAGGTCGTGGAATATAAAAGTAACTGGATTTACAGTAGTAATTAAAAATAATACGTAATTTACGGGCCTTACGGCCTTATGGGCCTATCATTTTGAGAATTAAAAAAAAAACCTTTAGATTGGGAATAAGAGGTCGTCGAACAACTAATTTAGTGTAATGTAATCTACATATCTTATGAGAAAAAGAAAAAAAAATCTACATACCCTATTTTGAAAATTCAGTTTGGTAACATATTATTGTAATTGCACAAGGGAAAGAAGCGATTCAATGAACTGCTGCTCAACCTCTATTTCAGTCCCATCTTTTGTCCCAAGAGCGCGAGCTGCTCGACGAGCTCAGTTCCAGTAAGCATCTCCGTGGCTCCGTATATTACGTTCTTGACCATCTCCTGTCGCTTCGACATCTCATTCAAACTGTTATATTCGATGTAGTTACCCCCACCGACCATGAAAACTATCGCTTCTCTAAACGGCCCCTTCACATGGCTACTACCAGTATTAGAGCTTGACTTTGAAGCTCTTGGATCCAGCATCAGGTATGAATCCGTCTCTGGGTTCGGTTTTCCCTCGGTTAAGGCTTCGACAGTCCGCGCCACCGCCAGTTGCTGGTCACTGGACAAGAGGTTCTTGACTCCTGCAGTGACCGCGCTTATCGACTGACCATAGAGCTTCTCAGCCCAGTCAACAATGTTGCTTCTGCTGGCTGAGTTTCCCGAGGCTGCCAAAGAGTTGTTCAGCCACTTGATCTTTCTCACGTACTGAAACGCGCTTGTGTCGGCCTCGGCTTCACGCAATGCCGCTTCCACAGCTTCGACTTCGGACTGGTTTATGGTTTCCAAGGATATTAGGTACATGATGGCAAACCTTAGCTTGTCCATCTTCGTGCCTTTCCCTATCACAACAGATAGAAGATCGCTCCTGTCCATGCTGCTGCTGCCTCCTCTCATCATCATGTCGTTCTCTTTCTCAGTGTAGGCATCCAGAGATCGCTCCTTGATCTCTGCTAGGAGCAAGGTCGCTATGTTTGTGTGCTTGTCGATTACCTTCTTTCTCTCTGTTAACTCTGGAAGTGAGTTCACAGCATCCATCAGATGCTTGGTGTTCCCAATCAGATGAGTCCCAACAAATCCTGCGCTACTGTTAACCTCCTCCACGTCTTTCTTGTACTTGTTCAGCTGAGTTTCGATCTCCACAGCGACTTGCGGAAACTCTAGAGAAGCGTTGGCCGACCAAAACATGTCTGAACTGTCTAAAACTGTTTTCTTCTTTCCATCACCTGGCAGCTCCAATCTGTTGAGCTTTAGACCAAGAACATCGTGGACAAGAGGCCTGTATCTGAAATCGTGTTGAATCCCGACCGAGAGCTCAAAGTTTCTATCGAAAATACACAGCAAAGGCCGCTGAAACGAACTCACGAAACAGCCACCACCACCACCTTGGGTAAACAGATTGTTCTTGGACAAAAGATGATCCCTGAGTTTATGATCCAACGAAAAAGCCACCATCTCTGCTGGTCCTCCACGAGGACATCGGATAACAGGGACCACACAAAGTGTTGCCAAGACACTGAAGAGACCATTAGCAATCTTTTCGACGATCTCCTCGATCTCTTTATCCGTAGCTGATGGATCGTTCAGCTGAGAATAGACAAACTTTTGCCCCAAGGAGAACAAGTTATCTTCCAAAGTCACAAACTCCAGATACTGATCATGCACTTTAGCAACCCTTTCAATGGAGCCTGAATTGAGAGCCCCTGAAGCGAGGTTTTCGAGGAGAGGGCGGGGGATAGAAGACAAGAAATTGAGATGAAAGGTATGGTAGAGAGACGCAGAAGCATCTGCAATGATTCTATTGATGTTGGTTTCAGTGGGTTGAACAAAGTAGACAGCTGCAGCAGGAACATGCTTTCTATTTTCTTTATTAATGGGCAACATAAGTGTAACTCCTTGTCTACAAAGATCCTTGTCTGGTATCAACGGAACGATGATATCATTGCAGAAATCATCGTAGATTACGACCTTGTAAATTTCCTCGCTCGGATCCAAAGGTTGGTTCAGGTTCAGCATGCGGATTACACATTCTGCAATCGGGAAGATAAAAAAAACAGAACAAAAACAAATAAAAAAACAAGTCGTGCTTCGGTTTCAGATTCATAGAAAAGCAATCGAGACCATTGACACATATTTAGATTTGAAGAGCGAAATTACCAATCTGTTTATGGCGTAGATTGAGAGCCATGGAGGACGAGATCTTCCTCTTCTTCTGATCGGATCAGATTATACGATCTATGAAACGGGAAAAATGGGTTGCAGATAAATCCCAATCCAGAACTCACCAAGAGCTCGAGGAAAGGGCAAATCAAAGCCTAGAAGGTGAAGGATCACCTCGAAGATCCCCTCAGAATATCGTGTGAGAAAGAAAAATGTAAACGTCTTACATATATCGTGTGAGAAAGAAAGATAATTGAACCGGTTAACAATTAAAATAGCTAAACCAAGACAAGTAAGATAAACCAAGGAGAATATGATAAACCGAATGATTGATGATTCTGATTTCCTGTCACAATCTAAGAGAGAGAATCGACTCGTGTGGAAGACGAGATCCCCTCAGAATCAAGCTAGAGCGTTACACCTAAAATGAAATCATATAACGCTTGAGGTTTAAAAACTTCTAAAAAAATAGGTTAGGTTTTTAAACGTCATTTCATCAAAAGGTCAGGGGTTTTTTTGCAATTTATTCGAGCTCTTTTTTCTAATTGGAAAATCTCACATCAATACTAAATCTTCATAGTTTCTCTCTTGCCTTTTTTTGTTCCTTAGAAATTAATGTGAGATCACTTTTGCCATCTTCTTAATTTCAGGAAAAAAAAACACTATTTTTAGTGTNAAAAAAAAAAAACCTTTTTTTTTTTTTTTTTTTTTTTTTTTTTTTTTTTTTTGTCAACGGCATTCAATTAATTGAAGGGCTCAAAAAACCAAAGTGATGGCAAAGAGTTTACATACATGATATGATGCGGAAGGATACTAGCACTTAGTGCTAATAAATCCGCTTTATAATTCTCTTTTGGAGGGAGAAAGAAAATGGAAAAAAATGGGAACATTTTAAATGGCTAGAGTTATCATATTAAATTTATGTATCAAACAATATGATGTTAATTTAAAATGTTAACATTTTAGATGGGAACAATAAAGATGTTAATTTATGTATTTCGCATTTTAAGAAATAATTTATTTTTAAAGGCTTTTACTTCAACAAAATTAAATGGTTCTTCAAATAGTCGACCAAAGATAAAGGTTCTTCAAATATAGTTAAAAGGCCTAAACTACTTGTCTAATAGCCCATTTAAAGCAAACGCAAGGATTGATGGTGAACTTTATTTGGGCCGACATGTCTTATTGATGGTCAATTTTATAAGGACTTTTTTTTATTGTAAATTGAAAAAGATGACAAAACAAATGTGATCTATATGGTCCAACTTAATAGTGATATAGTTGAGATCTAACTAAATTCCTAGCAATACAAGTGTAACTATAATAACTTTATATCGTAGAACAAATGCGAGCCATATGGTCCAATGGAATAGTGATATATTTAGTTGAGATCTAACAAAATTCTCAACGACACCAATGTAACTATAACTTTATATGGTAAATATCTTTCGGACATTAAGGCCCATCACTTTCTGCTCTTCTGTTTTTTTTTTTGTTTTTTCTCCAAAATTTGATTGTTTTTAAAGTTCCCGGATTTTAAATTGAATAAACTTTCCCTTTGACATAAGAAAATATATTTTTCTTTTCCCTACATAAAAAAATAATTAATTCAATAAATGAATACTAAATTTCATATACACCACACATGTGTATCTATATATGTAATAGTTTTATAATGTATATCTCGAATTGTAGGTCACCATATGTAGGACTATTATCTAAAATATATGGTGATAATGTGACAGTGTAAAGCTACACAAGTCATTTGTCAGATATTAACAAGAGAATCTTAGTAGTGATCACGCAAAGCTAAGATCTTTGCCTCACCATTTAAAGCAAACAAACTTTGTCTTAACCTTACATAGGACATCAAAGTCAACCAACTTTTTCTCTTTAAATCTTCACCTATTTATAATTTACACGTTTAAAAAATTGATTTCCTATGTTAAATGCATTATGCATAGCAATCTGGGACTTAATGTTAAAATTTATTACAAAACACCAATGTAGATAGAAGATGAACAAAGCTAAAAGCATAGAGTTATTATATATAGGACCTACAGCTGTAATGTAAATTTCTCAAATTAGCTATATGTAACTGATAGAAAATCAGACTTTCATTTATTTTCTAACATTTAAAGTTGCGAAATTATGTTTTTTGTTTTTTGCAATGAATTTAGTAGAAAGATAATACTATATATGTTGCAAATTTTGCGTTTTAAAGTTGATAATCAAAAACTTTACTCTTAGCGGAATTTAAACGGTTCATTTTTTTTTTCATTGACTGAAAATGACAATTTTGAAGATAGAAGACTTATCTATATATATTTCGGGTCCATCTTTATATTTATTATTTACATCATTATCCACCAACCCCATCTTCTTCTTCTTCTTATTCTTCAATCTTCATCTTCTCTACTGAGATTTCTCTTAAAGAAAAACTCATCCTTGAATGTACGGTGGTGCATGGATGTGGAACCCTAAAGGTGAAGAATTGGAGGATGGTGATGAATCTTGGGAAGTCAAAGCCTTCGAGCAAGACACTAAAGGCAACATCTCTGGTACCACTTGGCCTCCAAGATCTTACACTTGCAATTTCTGCCGCCGTGAGTTCCGTTCTGCTCAAGCCTTAGGCGGTCACATGAATGTCCACCGCCGTGACCGCGCCTCTAAGGCTCATCAAGGTCCCGCGGCTGCGGTTGCGGCTAGAAGCGGTGGTGGCAGCGGAGGCGGTGGGACAACGGTTCTCAATTCTTGTGTTCCGCCGACGACGACGCTTATAATCCAATCCACGGCGAGTAACATTGAAGGTTTGTCCCATTTCTACCAATTGCAAAACCCTAGTGGCATTTTTGGTAATTCTGGTGATATGATGAATCTTTATGGTACACCGTCATTTCCTTCAAGCAACCTTGCGTTTTCGGTGTTGAATTCTCGGGTAGAGGTTCCTCCTCGGCTCATAGAATATTCGACAGGAGATGATGAGAGCTTTGACTCGATGAAAGAGAGGACAGGAACATCAGTGGATGAGCCTGATCTTGAGCTTCGACTAGGGCACAGTCCACCGTGACATTTCATTTTCATGACCCACTCAAGGCTTTCACATTCATATCCATTCATACAAGAGGTTCTTTAAATCTTAATTTACATGTTGTTGTTAAATTCTGAATTCAATTTGGCTTGAATTGTGTATCACTATTAAATTCATTCGATTTCATGCTTGGCTTCCTTGCTTTGACATATACATGTGCGTAAGTTTACATAGAGATAAAAGACTATATCGTTACTTAATTTCATTGGTTAAATCAACATAACCCTGCATTATAAGACTTGTACATACTCTATAATTATCATCTCAGAAATCCCTAGGAATCTATATATGTGTTGATGGTATATATATATATTTGTCTTGATCATTACTTGGTTTAGCAAGGATTTTCTTGAAAAGTATTAAGGCTACTTTTTTTCGAATTCAAAATTTACATTTTACATTTTACAGACCTTATCAAAATTTAATTCAGATATAAAAGAAGATAATCCGAATGCTCAAAACTTTCAACTTATTAAAAAGCGTCTTCAAATTATATATATAAAAAGTGTTCTTGCAATTTCCATATGCTTTAGGGTTCTGGAGTATTGGAATGATGGAGAGAGATACATTGAAATGAATCTTGTTTCTTCATCAGTGAAATGTCAATATGTCATATATACTCCATGGCACGTACGTCGTTAACTTAGTTGATCATGGCACATGCATCATTTTGATTTACTTTTTCATTAAGTATTTAACTATATATTTATTTAAAACCATTTATCGAGATTATCATAATTACTTTTCAAATATCATTTGTAACAGAGAATTTGGTTTTTCTTTTCTAACTAAAGTTCTCTAATACAGTTAAAATAGCATTTAATATGTTTATCCTAAATGTAGGGGAGGGGATTGATACATATGCTCTTGTCCCTGATTCGGAAAGATTATAGCCAAAAAAATTCTAAATTTTTTGGGAGATTTTTTAAAATACACTAAATTTTATCAGAAATTTGAAAAATACACTAAATCTTTTAAAAATTTGAAAACTAAAATTTTAAAATTAAAAATGACCAAAATACCCTTATTTGTTAATTAAGTAGTTATTATCTACCTTTGATAAAATAAATTTTAAAATTATAAATTTAAATTCGTAATTAATTTAAATTAAATAATTAAAAACTTAAAATTAATAATTAATTTAAATAATTAATAAACTAATAATTAATATTTAAATTAATCACTATCTAAAATCTTGACTAAATAAAAAAATAGAAAGTTATTTTTAAAGTATGATTTTTTTGTATGATTTTTAAAAAAAAATCTAAATCGATTTATTTTAAAGTATGATTTTTTTTTTGTTTGGTTGATTTTTTACATAGTTGACTTGTTATAACTATTGACTTAATTGTTTTATGTTCACTGATTTAAAGTTTATTTCTATTAACTTATTTTTATAGTTAGACTTGTTTTATTATCCGTTAACTAATTTATAAAGTTGACTTTTTGAACTGTAGATTTATATTTCATATCTATCGACTTAAATTTAAACTAGATAGACTTATTTTAAAGTCTGATTTATTTTTTGTTTGGTTGATTTTTTACAAAGCCGACTTGTTATAACTACTGACTTAATTGTTTTATGTTCGTCGATTTATGTTTTATTTTCGTCGACTTATTTTTTCTAATAGACTTGTTTTATTATCTGTTGACTTATTTACAAAGTTGAGTTTTTGAACTATAGACTTATATTTCATTTTCATCGACTTAAATATGCTTCTAGATCGACTTATTTTAAAGCATGATTTATTTTTTGTTTGGTTGATTTTTTACAAAGTCAACTTGTTATAACTATTGACTTAATTATTTTATGTTCGTCGATTTATATTTTATTTCTATCGACTTATTTTTTCTGTTAGACTTGTTTCATTATCTGTTGACTTATTTACAAAGTTGACTTTTTGAACTATAGACTTATATTTCATTTTCGTCGACTTAAATATGTTTCTAGATCGACTTATTTTAAAGCATGATTTATTTTTTGTTTGGTTGATTTTTTACAAAGTCAACTTGTTATAACTATTGACTTAATTGTTTTATGTTCGTCGATTTATATTTTATTTCTATCGATTTATTTTTTTTGTTAGACTTGTTTCATTATCCTGTTGACTTATTTACAAAGTTGACTTTTTAAACTATAGACTTATATTTTATATTCGTCGACTTAAATATGTTTCTAGATCGACTTATTTTAAAGCATGATTTATTTTTTGTTTGGTTGATTTTTTACAAAGTCAACTTGTTATAACTATTGACTTAATTGTTTTATGTTCGTCGATTTATATTTTATTTCTATCGATTTATTTTTTTTGTTAGACTTGTTTCATTATCCTGTTGACTTATTTACAAAGTTGACTTTTTGAACTATAGACTTATATTTTATATTCGTCGACTTAAATATGTTTCTAGATCGACTTATTTTAAAGCATAATTTGTTTTTTGTTTGGTTGATTTTTTACAAAGTCAACTTGTTATAACTATTGACATAATTATTTTATGTGTCGATTTATATTTTATTTCTATCGACTTAATTTTTATGTTAGACTTGTTTGATTATTTGTTGATATATTTACAAAGTTTACTTTTAGAAATGTAGACTTATATTTTATTTATGTCGAGAGAAATATGTTTCACGATGATGTTATGCATTACTCAGAGAATGAGTTGTTAGAAGATGATGATAACATAGTTGATGATGATGTTGATAAGTTTAGTGGTATTGATGATAGTTTTGAGTATGATATATACTTATGATGATTCTGATGAAGATCTAGAAGATTTTCTAGTAGAAACTTCAAAGTCAAAATTAGAATCGAGGATTCATGTGAGTCATAAATTTCAGAACTACAATAGAGATGAAGATGGCGATCTTAGAAACATGATGCTCATCAAATATAATTTGGAAATGACGTATTAGAATTAATGAAAATCATTAGAACATATAAAATATTTAGTAGAAAATACATCAGAAAGTATATATGAATATATCGTAGTTGGATTTAAATTATTTTTACAAAAATATATAAGGATAATAAACAATCAAA
>OVAY01002179.1:0-20280 GCA_900406395.1 Kernera saxatilis | reverse complement strand
ATTAAATATTAATTAAAATATCAAACATTTAATTTTAATATAAATATATATATATATATATATATATTTTTTATCATATAAATTAAATAAAGTAATATAAATATATTTTTAACATTAGTTTGATAAAATAAATAAATTAATTTTAATATAAATATATATTTTAAAAATTTTATGACAAAAATAAAATAAAATAATTTTTATTTTACTTTTTTAAAATAATTAAGAGCTTAATGCTTATGAAAAGCTTCATTTGAGAACATAGAGGGAATGAGCATTTAGAGAGCATTTGTACATTCTAAATGTTCTCCTAAATGTTTTATTACCAAAATATGATTGGTTATTTAATAGCTTTAAGCTCTCTAATATGTTCTTCCAATCAAGGCCTTAAAAGAGTTGACAAGGGCTACAAGAGTGCTTTTATCAAATCAGGTTTAACCAAATAACAATGTTATTAACTCATGAGAAGTTTAACTCTAAAAGCTTAGATAATTATTAATCACCTCAAAAGTTATAAGGGACATGAACCAATCCATGAAACTTAACATATTTGAAAGCATTTAGAGATGATCAAACTCACCCGGAGAAAGGTTTCGAATTCAACTTCCTCATTGAGATTGGGATAAGACTCATTCAATATAGCTTTGATCTCCTTTTCTTTAAATGTGCCATTGAAATCTTTCAACTTTGCTAACACTGGTGGTAAATCTTTCACTCTAACACGGCCATATCGAGTTTTTGTCGAAACAAACTAAGAGAAAAGAATTCAAAAGGTCAGTTTGTTGAATACCACAAAGTGTAGAAGAATCCGGGTAGATCTTTTTCCATCTTGTCTACTGCTTCCAAGACTGAGTTATACAACGGGAATGCTTTGCTCCAATAGATTATAATATGGCTGCAATTAACATATATTGTTGATCTATAAGGGCAATCTCCTCTTTCGTACACTTAAATGATTAAATGAAAAAGATTACCAAACTCCACATACTTGACAAACACCGGTTCACCTTCAACCCCCAACAGTCGCTGAAGGTCAGAAGTCACAACTTGTTTTAATTCATCTCTACAAAGATACAACGGAAAAATAAATTTAGTCAGAATCAGGGGAAGTAAAAAACTAGAAAAATGGTATAAATGCCTCAATACTTTGCATCACATTTGTTAGTGACTAAGTAGCTTAACTTAACATGGTTTGGGTTTGTGTTTAAAGCAGTAAGACTCCCACCAATAAAAGTCGTATATAGATGAAGGGCACTAGGGCAACGATCTAAGAAATAACCAGTGAAAACGGCAAGATGGATGATAAATCTATCTGTATGATCAACAGAATCTAGGTTTTCCTTTTGAAGCGTGCGGAGACGTGTTTGATACTCGTTAAGTTTCCTCAGAGTCAAGTCTTGTTTTCCGAGAGTCAAGGAACTGATCATGGCCTTGTTGAGTTCTCAAGTCCTCAACTAGAGGGGTCACAGCTGCAAGCTTTTCTTTCAATGATTTTGAGCCTTTATCCAGTTTGATCTGAGCATCAAAACGCAAGAAAACACACACAAATTGTTGGAAAGATCAATTAGAATAAGCAATATTTAGGAGCTAAAACACACAATCTAAATCATCTTATCATAAAGATAGCTCGTACCGGTGAATTGATGTTTAACACTCCAAGAGCAGCAATTAGAGAAGCAACTTCAGCTTCTGTAACTGCAACAGACTGATGAAGCCGTCCCTTAGAATTTGCAGCCTCGTCAACTTTTCTTTGATAGATTTGAAGACATTCTCTCTCCAATTCCATCAGCATCCTGTCTTTCTCACTCTCACTCTCACCAATCTCAACCCATATTTGCTCCTCAAGTTTATCCTTATGATGCGTCTACACTCTTTTCTTGCCTTTGCTAGATTTGAGTGCATGAGGTAGAGAAAGAAATACCTCATAAAAACATTAGGACCTTGTAAATATATTCATGTAGATTTTGGTGCCATTTCAGATGCTTATGACTACGTTGATTCGTTTGGGGTCTTAAAAATATCAAAATTTTTTGTTTCTTTGGTTTATTTTTTGTTAGTTAACTTTTGTTTTTATTTTTCGTTTATACATTGAGAATCTTGAACATAGGTTGGAATAATGTAAATTGGACGTCATATTTACATTTCTTTTGTTGATCATACTGATATTTTTTGGGTAAACGGCCTTCACATATTAAACATGTATGTAATGTATAACGCATCAACGTATGACAAAATCATTGAAATATCAATTAAAATAAAGAATTACAATTATCATTGAACAAAAAAACTTAATTGTTAAATGGCGGAATAACAATAAATAGTTACGAACAATTGGGCTCAATCCGAGAATTATGACAATGAGACCATACAACAACAGCCACGATGATGATGACCACCACAACGGCTCCGATTCCTCCGATGAACAAAGGCTCCATCTTGTTTCTTCACCGCACACAAATTTGTTCTATTTAACCTTTTTTTTGTGTCTTATTCTTCGTCTTGGGTTCAAATTATACTTATATACATGTATTGTCAACACAAAAATTTACATTTCTGTAAGTAAATCGAAGAAAACTGGACGTTTTACATTTGTCATTTAAGGAACATTAACTAGGGAAAATTGGAAATTTTATATTTACTCATTCAAAAAAATATTAACTAGGAAAAATTGGAAATTTTACATTTAATGGTACTTTGTTGATCGTCATGCCATCATATATATGTACACTGTAGTACTGTACACATGCATGTAGTGATTTTTCAACCCATTTCCAACCGATATTTCCAACGAAATTTCTGATAATTTTTTTGGTTGGAAATTTTCAACCAATTTCCAACCAAAACGATTTCCAACGAAATTTTATTCGTTGGAAAACGGTCAGAAACATCCATTTTCGTAGTTAATTAAACATATATATTTTGAACATTTTATCTTAAAATACTCTAAAGTTTTGATGTATTTAGGTATCTTGCTTTTAGAGTTAAACTTCTCATGATGTTATTAAAAAGTTTAGGTAATTATCACATTTACAATGTTATTAAAAATGGACTACGACATGCAGATAAACCTTTCATTGAAATTTACATACTTAAAAGAGTTGACAAGGGCTACAAGAGTACTTTTAGCAATCGAATCAGTCTGCACATTAGCTAATCTTGGAATAGACGAGAATGAAATAAGCGTAAAGCAAGGTAGTAAAGACCTAATTTCACAGAAAAAAACATGGAGCTCTGAGAAATCACGCTCATTTGCTTGGAGGATATCTATGTTCAATAATGAATATTGTAATCCTTCATACCATAATTTAGAGAAGTCTCAAATATTTTTGTGATTTAGTCTCGTTGGGCTATGACCATATAAAGGCTTTCTATTTACTGCAGTCTCTGACTAATATCAGCTAACCGCGCGCCGTAGGTCAGATGGTTAGTTTTTTTTAGGGTAAAAACAAAGAACATATACACACAAATTTCTGAGGTTAAGCAATATTCTTAATCTTTAGAATATTGTTGAAAGTTATTTTGATCACAATCTTACAATAATAATTTATCTTAATTAGAACTACTCGACATTAAGATACAGATTATCACGAAATTAATCAATCTTAACATTCACAACAAGACACATATGTTTATCACTCATATCATTTAATGACCAAAATATTTAGGTTTTTCCTTTCAAATCCATCATCCTTGAATCACACATGTTCCAAAAAATAGAATTGTGTTCCAACGAACAAACTCGGACTCGATTACAGAGATCGAAACTAAACTTTGTTTCTTTCTGAATATTCTATCTAACATTAACAAAGACTACTTTTGATACATTTTATACTCATGCAACTTCATGTTTTCTTTTCTTTTGCATAACTAACAAATTTCTTAAATTTCTAAGAAAGCACTTCTTTCTAACAACCTAATATTTTTATATCTTTCAAATATCTTCATAACTCGTTCTTTTCATGCTTATCCTCTTGAAAATATTTTTTAAAAATCTCTTTGTGACGTAATAACTAAATTACGTACAATATAAATAATTTTTTTTGTCAATTTAATTTTTTTATTAACATATATTTTTCTTTTTCCCTTTTTGAAAGTTTTATTAACATTTACATTAATTAAACTTAACAAGAAATATAAATGTGGATGGAATAGTTTTTTGAAAAAAGGATGGATTAAATAAACATTTTAAATAGACTATAATGTTAATAAAAATTGTTTTGATCAGGGACGTCATTATAAATGGAAACAGCACTCTCCAATTATATGTATGACTTATTATAAGATTCTCAATTAATGTAAAAAGCATTTAATTCTAGCAAGGCATATTTAAGATACGCAGATTCATAGAATACATCTATTTAAGAACTTTTAAAAAGTTTCTATATAAGTGTAAAGGAAAATCTCCTTTAGTCTCTCTATAATTTACCATTTCGTTGGATACAACTAGAAGAGCTAATAGTAAGATATATATTCCCTAGCATCTAAGTTTTCCTTATTCGAAGTTAATTAGTAATATAAATACATCTTCTTTTCGGTTGAATCTACTTCTCTTACAGATTTCAATACCAACAAAAAAAAAAAACATACAAGAAGAGAAGTTACTATAATTGAAAAGGGAGGATGCAGATCTTCGAGATTGTGGCGGCTATATGTATGCGCCATTGGCTGTTTAGCACTCTTAATATGTTTCGTCATATTAGTTTGTATGCGCCTTTTTAAAAGGCAATGATGATTCGTAATCGTCATTATAAATTATTCGACGATGTGTAAGATTTTTCTTTCGTTTTAATTTTTTTTTATCAGTTTAGTGTTGTTATTTATATGTTTTGCACTTTATATTAATTTTTCTCATCAATAGTCTACATTACTATATATATAATCCAATTATTTGTTCCTACAGAAAATTAGTTATTCTTCTGTTGTATACGTCTAAACGAGACAAGTTAAATCCTCGAGAAATCTATATTAGAAACCTAACGCTTCAAGCCATATCGGTAACGTGAAAGTTACAAAAAAAAACAAAAAAAAAAAAAATTTTGAGCCATGATAGGAAAGTAAACGTTTTAGAATCCTCATAAAGATTGATTTTCCATTCATTTTGTCTTTTGCACAAATAAAGGAGAGAAAATCAGGTAAAAAGGAAAAAAAAAAATTATATCTTGTGATCTCGAGATGCGATTATGATTAAATCTACGAAATCTCTCATACTAAAAAATCCGATAAAGGTAAACTTCCAAGAAGATAATTATGAAATACATGCTAATATAAAATCCTAATTCTATCTTGCTTTAAGTCGATCTCGTAATCTTCAAGATCTCCTAATAGATTAGCATTGTCATTACCATCATAATGTATGGTGGATCATCATGGCGGAAAACAAGATCATATGATGATAAGAACTACAATAATACCTGTTGGTCTTGAATTGTCATCGTCTTTGACTGCTGAGACTGAACACAAAAACAAGACAAAGAGACAGGAGTAGAGGCAAAAGAAAGCTGGTAGTTTCGCCATTTTTCTGGAAAAAAAATTAAAAGTCAATGTAAGTCTTAAAGTCGGTTTCTATTTCAATTACAATAGCCAGCTTTAATTAGTTTTAGGCGTCATTCTGGATCTAACTCAAAGGTCTCTAAACATTGTACAAGAACGACTATTTTATAAGGCTTCCAAGATTCCTAAGATCTAGGTGTAGGTAGGTACATGTTAAATCTAATACTAAGCTTAACGGAAGAGCAAAATCCATTGGTAAGACATATGCCAAAGCTTAAATCCTAAATAATTCAATTCCTTATAAACATATAAACATATCATTGCGGATAATCTTAACCATATAAAATCCATTGGTAAGACATATCAACTAGTCACAAAGCATCATGGGGATAATCTTAACCATATAAACATATAAACCATTTATATATTCCAAGCAAATTCTGATCGATTTTTTGTTGGGAAATGCGATCGAAATTTGACACGTTTTCTTGTGATGTTTGATTAATTAAATTATAACTACAAGAGAACACCCAAATACCGACGGAGAATACCGTCATCTGTCGGAAATGGAAATTTCTGACGGGAAATCTCTGTCGGTTCTAAGTCATCGGAAAAAAAAATCCATCGGAAAACCGTCATACAATTTTCGACGGCGTTTTGACGGTTCGAATTTCCGACGGCACTCTTGCGGATAATGTTATTCATTGCGGATTTTATTCATTGCGGATAATGTTAACTTTGTACTTGACAATGATAAAGACGAGAATAAATTTAAAATAAATAAAACAACAAATGATTCACATACCATCTTCGATACAACTCAAGTTAATAAAGAAATCTCCAAATCGTCAGATTGATTTCGTCATTTCGCAATAACATACCTTTCACATTAACTCCTCAGATAGCAATAAAAAGAGCAAAATGAATCTCCACTAGATGTTTCTATCCTTATTTTGTAAGGGAAACGCCTTCGGCAAGTTTTGCATATAGGTCGGGTTGTATAAGTGTTGGGAAGAGAGTGAAGTTTTTGCCCGGAGAATGTAACATTTTGTCCAGATTTCATGTATGGATCTCTTTTTAGTAAACAGTCGATGTGGAGTGTTACTCCACACTCATTGCATGCATATAGTCCCTTTCTTGGAATTATATCTTCCTCGCATATTTCGCACCGGTAAAACTCATCATTACTTGCATCTTCTACATAAGAAAAAGATGAGCAAATGCTCATCATGCTCGTACCTTGCTTTATGCGGAAGAGTGGCACAATGAAATCACAAAACAAAATGGCATTTCACACAATTTAAAGCTATACTATGAATATTTTTATCACAAAGCATAATGGGGATAAAGTTAACCATATAAATATATAAACCATATATTATATATGTTGAGACCAATTTCCGATAGATTTTTTGGTTGGAAATGCGATCAAAATTCAATATGTTTTCTTGTAATGGGGTTGCACTAAAAACTCAATAATTATTACATAACTACTATTTATTCATTGCGGATAATGTGCATGACTTTGTACTGACAATGATCAAGACGAGAATAAATTAAAAATAAATAAAACATCAAATGATTTAGATACCATATTCGATACAGCTCAAGTTATAAAGATCTCCAAACTCTGAAATATTTTGGTCGAACTAATTTTGCAACGACATACCTTTTTTTTTTTTTGAATTGAATGTTAAATTATATTCAAGCCCAAAAAAACTGTTTTTACAATAAATGCATCAAAGTTTAAAAATCAAAATTTGAACTAGATCGGGATCATTTTCGAAGCTAAATCGTTGGACGAGAAGCAAACCACAAGTGAAGAGCATCTTCATACTTGGAATCTTGAGTACGAATCGTATGGAGTCGATTGCGAATCGTCTTATCAATCATTTTCGTCAGGATTTGAGCTGAAACTTTCCGAGCACCATGGCGTCTCCCATTTCTTTCCGACCAGAGGTGAGTGATTAGAGTTTGGAACACATAACGAAGAAGAAACCCGTGGAGAAAAGTAGAGGCGGCGCTGAGACCAGAACTACAACCGAATCCCAATCAGAGACATAAAGATGGTGAAGAATACCTTTTGCAAGATCTCCCCAAATTGCCTGCGAGAACTCACAAGAAAAAAAGAGATGATTACGAAATTCAACGTGAGTCTCACACAGAACACAAGGAACCTCAATTCCCGGATTCCACACCCTCATCCGATCCCCCGTCGATAAGCGATTTCTCATGGCTAGCCACGCAATAAAAGCAAACTTGGGAGTTCGATGTTTAAACCAGATGCCTTTGGACCAACTGACCTTTGGTGAGCCTACTCGGATTTGTTGCCAAGTATCAGACGACGATAATTTTTCTTTGAATTTCCCAGTAGACGAGCGCCAGAGAGGCTTATCCTCTTCTTCGACCATACGATTTATGCGCAAAGCATCGATCGCATCTTCAACTTGATCCAGCAATTCCACTCGATGCCGTCTCCGTTTGTGTGAGTCTAAAACTGATGCTACAGTGGCCGAGTGGGAGATCCCAAGGTTGATCACACCACGAGCTCCTAGAAGAGTCAACAAATCACCAAGTTCCGACCAATGATCATACCAAAACCAAGTTGAGAACCCATTACGAACCTCAACTTTACAGAAAGCCTTGGCAGTGTCTCTGTATTTCAATATTTTACGCCATATCCAAGAGCCCTTCGTCTTAGAATCTCGCACAGACCAAACAGATCCTTCGCGTAGGAGATAGCTTTTTGTCCATTTCACCCAGAGGGAGTGTTTTCCCGATAATAACCGCCAGACCAACTTACATCCTTGAGAGCTTGAATACCTAAACCCCCCTCATCACGTGGTTTGCAAACATCCGACCACGCCAGTTTCGCCTTATGCGTATTCAGATCAGGCCCCGACCATAGATAGGCTGAGCATATGCTTTCAATGTCTTTGATGCAACCCCGCAGTAACCGAAATGCAGCCATCCAGAAATTAGTAAGACTGGAGATAACAGAGCGAAGAAGCTGTAACCGACCGGCAAAAGACAGAAAGCGACCGGTGTAAGAGCCAATCGATGCTCTGATTTTCTCCAATAGAGGGGCATAGTCAGACTTGGACATTTTCCTTGTCAGCAATAGGAGACCGAGATATTTGATAGGCAGAGAACCTGTAACAAACGGATATCTTGCTTGAATTAATGGACGCTCCAAGGTAGGCTTGCCTCCAAAAAACAGAATGGATTTCTCCTCATTAATATTAAGCCCCGAGAACTTTGCAAACCCATCAAACACTCCAATTATAGCTTCCATGGACCTCAGTTTCGCATCCGTAAAAATCATAAGATCATCCGCAAAACAAAGATGAGTGAGCTTGAGATTCTTGCAACTAGGGTGATATCCAACCTTTCTCTTCACTCCAGCTCTGTCTACGAGTTTGGAAAGAACATCCATGCACAAGACAAAAAGATAAGGCGAGAGAAAACAACCCTGACGTAACCCCCTCTTGCTTTGAAAATAACCCGCTAATTCATTATTTATTTGAACAGAGAAGGAGGGGGTCGTAATACAAAGCATAATCCAATGAATATAGATGGCCGGGAAGTTTAGCACCGTAAGAATATTCCGAACGAAGCTCCATTGAACGGAATCAAACGCTTTCGAAATGTCAATCTTCATCGCACAACGGGCTGAGAGCTTCTCACTATGGTAGTCTTTAACAACTTCTGTGGCAAGCAAAATATTCTCCATCAGCAATCTCTCTTTGACGAAAGCGGACTGATTTGGCGCAATAAACTTTGGAACCAGCGGCTTAAGTCTATTTGCCAAAAATTTTGAGATGACCTTATAGATCACATTACATCACGAGATGGGGCGGTAGTCCTTCATAATCGTGGCTTCTTCTTTCTTTGGAATAAGAGCAAGAATAGTCGAGTTGATCCCTTTAGGGAGGAAGCCTTTTAAGAAGAAAGATTTGATAGCCACCGTGGAGTCTTCCCCGATAACTTGCCATGCGGCTTTGTAGAAATCAGATGTGAATCCATCGGAGCCTAGTGATTTATCACTCGGCATAGAGAAAAGAACTCTTCGAACCTCGTCCTCTGTTACCTCCCTTACGAATCTGCTTCTATCAAACTCGTCACATCTGAAGTCTAACAACTCGGCTAAGCTCTCAGGAGTAATATCCTCAAAAGAGCCTGGCTCATACGCTAGAAAGTCATTGAAATGCCGTTCAGCTTCAATCTTTATATCATTGACTTTTGAAAGAATTTCTCCATTTGGATTCTGTATTTCACGGATCGTGTTCTGTGCCTCCCGTTTCCGTATGGCCCTATGAAAAGCTTTGTTGTTTTGGTCCCCTATTTTAAGCCAATGAAGTTTCGATCGTTGCTTCAAAAAACGTTCCTCAAGACCAACGACATGAGTCCAGTGATCAAAAGCCTCTAGTTCCGCCTCCATATTACTAATTGTTGGATGCTGCAAATTCATTTTTTGTTTAACACAAAGCTTCTCATACGATTTAGTTGCCGTTCGGGTGAGATTTCCCAATCAGACCTTTCCTAACTCTCGGATCTTAGGTTTCAGTAGCTTGAATTTCTTTTCCAAACGGTACAATGCGGATGTGGAGTGAAACAACTTCTCTGTTCCTGACCAATATAGCTCCATCAATGGCATAAATTCAGGCAACGTTGTCAATACATTAACGAAATTAAATGGTTTTTTGGCTCTAGACTCCTCCGCATCAAATAGAATCCTACACCTTAAATGATTAGAGCACCCACCAGCTTCAAACACACAGTAGGTTCGAGGGTAAGCTTGCATCCAATTTTCACTAATTAGAACACGATCCAATTTCTTATAAATTAGCCCCTCGGATCGCTTGTTGCACCAAGTAAATAACGGTTCCTGGCGGTTCAGGTCCGAAAGAGAGCAGTGATTCACCATATTTTGAAACTCTCTAGTCCTTTGTGTTACCACTGGAGAATCTTCATACCTTGAATTCTCTTCACCATCTAGGATCTCGTTAAAATCTCCGAAAATGATCCAGTTCTTGTTGCTATATCTCTGATCATTGTAGTGATTCATCAAATCCTCCCATAGCACTTTTCGTTCATTTGAAAAATTGGACGCATAAACGAATGCGCACAAAAAATCATCTTCATACCCTTCCAGCAAAATTGAACATAGAATGATTTGTCCACTTTTAAAAATTGGAGTGACCTGAACTCCAGCCCTCCACACAACCCATATTCTTCCCAATCTGTTAAAATCATAATTGGAAAGAAACGACCAACCCTGAAACACTGAACTAACAATCGACTGAGCTCGGTGCTCCTTAACTCTTGTCTCCAAAATACATCCAAACTGAAACCGATTCTCCGATACCCATTTCCTTGTAATGGAATGCTTACTTGTTTGATTAAAACCACGCACATACCAGAAGAACCCCGACATCAATGATATTTTTTGGGGGGTACTCTTGTATTCTTAACACTAGAGACAGTGCCCCTGGTGGTCTGAATTGAAGAGTCTGTAACAAATTTATGTGAAGTTTTTGAGGCACGTGGTAGGGGAATCTGGGAACCGAGATTCTCCTGTGTGTCTTTCGAGTTTTTCCTCCCTAATATTAAAATTGTCTTAATTTCTCCTTCCTCCGGAGCTTCAGATTCACAATCTGCACAATGGTCGTCCTCTCCGACATCTCCATCATCCTCTACCTGCAACAAAGAATATCTCGAGGGTTAGACTATATCCTCTTTCCCTACTGTCTCGGTTTGTTTATCAGATTGGCGTCCAATTTTTGATGGTGAAACTTTCTCCCACCTTTGAGAGTCGGTTTCAGTGAAGGCACCCTTCCCAACCGTCTAAACTTCTACCAGAGAGCCCTGTTCTGTGATAGCATTGAACATCGAATTCTTTCCTGTTTCCACTTCAATCACGTTTGTTTCCTCTACTTCCGATCCTGTAACTTTTCCCATTTCTGTGACAGCTTCTACCGTTGGAGTAGCTTTGTTTTAAGTTTCCAACTCTGATTCAGTCCTTTTCTCCGGACCTGATGTGGCGGATACCATTGAATTAGGAGCGGCATCATGACTCTGAAGTATTGAGATTGACTTTGAATGTGCCAGACAGACATCAGAATTATGACCCCACTTCTCACACACCGAGCAATGAGGAGGCAACCACGGATAGCTAAACTCTACTTCGACTTCTGTATTTTGAATGCTGAATTGAAAAAACTTTGGTAATTCCTTCTTTAGATCAACTTCTACAAAAACCTTTGCTTCTTCAAAACTCTTATATAGTTCTGTATCAGGGTGTAACCTTTTTGGTTCTCCCACTACATTTGCAATAAAACCTAAGCCTTTCCAGGAATATAGTTTGTGAGGAACGTTCTTGAGAGTCACCCACATCGGAATCGATTTGATCTTCGGCTGTGTTTCCTCCAAAATTGGACTCCACTTTGAAACCACCATGGGAATATCCGCCATATTCCACATGCCCCTTCTTAAAACCTTAGCTCTCACTGCCGGATCCCGAATTCTGAATTTCATCGACGTTGCATCAATGGCAAAGACATCAACTCGAATTGTTTTGTCTCCTAGAGGCCAAATCTTATTGACTATGACATGAACCTTTGCTACATGAGGTGCAGCAGACAAGAACCGACCTATTAAGAAATCTTCCCAAAGAGGAACATCTTCGAGAATATTTGATGGAACCTTCACTCTCCCTGAATCATCCTCCTCTGCTTCTCCAAAATCAATTTTCTTAAACTCGGCTAACATTCACCCATGATGGTTTACTAACGTTCCCTGGTGGATAAGACGAGATCGGAGGTGGCGTTTCAACCACTGAATCGGAGATGATACCGGCGGCGGAGCCTCCGGTATCCATGCTTTGGAGCTGAAACTTCATAAAACCCTAATCGCCAGAAAATCGCCCTAATGCTGACGTGTCAAAAAGTTTTCCGACATACCTTTCACCTTTCTTTAAAGCAATGAAAAGAGCAAAATAAAGATCCACTAGTTGTTTCTATCTTTATTTTGTAAGGACAACGCCTTCGGCAAGTTTTGCATATAGCCCGAGTTGTATAAGTGTTGGGAAGAAAATAGAGCGTTTCCTCGAATAACACTTTAAAATTTTGTCCAGATTTCATGTATGGATCGCGTCCTAGTAAACAGTCTGTGGAGTGTGACTCCACACTCATTGCATGCATATAAGCCATTCCTTGGAATTATATATTCCTCGCATATTTCGCACAAGTAAAGCTCATCATTACTTGCATCTTCTACGTAAAAATAATGAGCAAATGCTCATCATGCTCGTACCTTGCTTTATGCGGAAGAGTGGCACAATGAAAGCACAAAAAAAAATTGCATTGCATGCAATTTAAAGGTTGAGACACCCATGATTGACAAATGGAACACCTAATGCTTGTGTTACCAGTTATGAGCAAGGGATGTGGATGAGAGAAATGACTGAACATCTCACATATAGAAGCACAAAATGTATATAACTTAAGATATTTACACCCTTTAGGACACACATATGCGAAACCACATGAGTAACGATGACATCTTTCACATTGGAAGTAACTTATGGTATATCCAAGTTCTAGAGTTAAGGGATGAACATGTGGCATAAATTGTTTCACACGGGGATCATATGCACATGATTCATGTAAAATGAAATCACAATATTGCATACATAGATACAGATTACCATATGTTGGTGTTCCTTCTAGTGGAGAAACCATGGGCTTGGTTAAAGAGAACCAAGCTTGGGCCTATTTTAATCCATGAGATTGTTATTGGGTTTAGGGTTATGAAGAAGTATATAAACCACTTTTAACCTAATTTTTGGGTAGCCACAAGTAGAGAGAAAAGAGGCAATTTTCGAATTTGAGAAGGAGAGAAAAAACAATTTCGTCGGTCTGTATTCAAGGCTGCGTTTGGAGGGTCAAACGTGTTCTGATCTGGCTGAAATTTTCAGGGAAGCTTCGTGACTCAGTGGTCTTCAGATTCAACGGTAGAATTAGCGTTTCAACGGTGGAATTAGCGTTTCAACGGTTGGTTTGCGAGAAATCTGGGTTTTAGCGTGGCTGCTCGCTGCTATAGCGAGTGCAGATTTTCAGAAGATATTGTCTTGAGTGTTTGGGAAATCCGACGGTGAATTCTTCTCGGTTTGGGCTGAAATTTTGCATAAGTGTTCTTGACTTGTTTGTCTAGGGTTTGGCCGGTGGAGATCTGTTTTGGTGACCGGAATCCTGGTGAACTTAGGGTCGTTTGTGAGTGCTTGTTTCTAAGCTTTTGTATTGTTCTCTTGTTGAGTTTCTTGTGTTGGAAATTGCTCTCTGTGAGCAGGGAGGACATGGTTGTAACTCAAGTTCATTTGATATAGTGGAATTTTGAGTGGACTACGGTCCCGTGGTTCTTACTCCTCACATCGAGGAGGTTTTCCACGTAAATAAGTTGTGGTCTCATTTACTTTCAGCTTTGATTTGTTGCTGCAATCGTTTCGATATATTTTTCTCACAGGTTCACACAAAAGCAGGGAAATTTATTCCGCTGCGCCTTAGTTGTGCGTTGTTTTCCCCATCAGAGTGGTATAAGAGCTTGAGGTTTGAGAGCTTTGGATTTTTGATAACTTTGGGTTATTGGTTTTACTTGTGTGAGCGATGGAAAATATGGGCAAAATGATAAGCTTGAATGGTGCTAATTATCTCTATGGAAAGGCAAGATGGAAGATTTGCTTTTGGTGAAAGAATTTCATATTCCTATTTTTCAAGAGGCTAAACCAGCTGATAAGGACGATGATCAGTGGAAGTTGCTACATCGTCAAGTGTGTGGTTTGATAAGGCAATGGGTGGATGATAATGTGTTGCATCATATTGAAACTGAGACTAATGCTCGTTCTTTGTGGTTGAAGCTGGAGCAGTTGTTTGCTCGGAAGACCGGGAATAATAAGATTTACGTGACAAAGAAGTTGCTTGAGTTGAGATATCAGGAGGGAACTCCGATGACGGGTCACTTGAATGCATTTTAGGGATTGCTCAACAAACTTTCTGACATGGGAATCAAGTTTGATGAGGAGATTCAAAGTTTATGGCTTCTTGGTACATTACCAGATTCTTGGGAGTTGTTCGGGATGGCTCTTTGTAACTCCGCGTCGAATGGTACTATTTCGATGGACTTAGTGAAGAATAGTATTTTGAATGAGGAAACAAGGAGGCAGTCAAATCCGAGTTCCTCGCATTCAGATGTGCTGGTTACTGAGTCAAGGGGGAGGAGTTCATATAGAGAGTCCAGGAAGGACAAGAATAGGAGCAGGAGTAAATCTAACAAATTTGCAAATTTGGAGTGCCATTACTGTCATAAGAAATGGCACATGAAGAAGGATTACTGGAAGCTTAAAAAGGACAACAAGCAAGGAAAAAGGCAAGAAGATGGTGAAGATCGAGTGTCTATCACCGAAGATGAGTTTCTTATTCTTCTTAAGAATGATGCCATTAATGTTGCATGCCAGAACTCTAGTTGGGTTGTTGATAGTGGAGCTAGTACTCATGCTACATCGTAACGAGATTTGTTCTCTACCTATACTCTGGGTAGTTATGGTTCTGTGAAGATGGGTAATGATGGTTCGGCTCAGGTTGTTGGCATTGGTGATATTTGCTTGGAGACTAGTCTTGGTAGACTTGTGCTTAAGGGTGTTAAGCATGTCCCAGATGTTCGGTTGAACTTGATATCTACAGGGAGACTTGATGATGAAGGTTTCTATAGTTTATTCGGAAGGGGTAAATGGAAACTTTCACGTGGTTCTATGGTTGTGGCTCGAGGTGATAAGTCTTCATCCTTCTATTGGTTGTAGGTTAAGGTCTCAAAAGACATTGTTAATGCTGTGGAGAATGATGATGCCATGGACTTGTGGCATAAGAGACTCGGTCACATGAGTGAGAATGGATTGTCTGTGTTGTCGAAGAAGGAGGCTATTCCAGGTATCTCCAGTTTACACTTACAGAAGTGTGCGCATTGTTTTGCAGGGAAACAACACATGGTCTCTTTCAAGTCCTCTGCACCTTCTAGGAAACCCGAGATTCTTGATTTGGTACATTCAGATGTGTGTGGTCCAATGAAGACAAAATCTCTTGGTGGTGCATCATATTTTGTCACATTCATTTATGATCATTCAAGAAAGTTGTGGGTTTATACAATGAAGACTAAGGATCAGATTTTGGGATATTTCAAGCATTTTGTGGCATTGGTTGAAAGACAAACGGGAATAAAGCTGAAGTGTATCCACAGTGATAATGGTGGTGAGTATTCTGGACCATTTGATGCTTATTACAGTGAACATGGTATTAGGTATCAGAAGACACCACCTAAGACTCCACAGTTGAATGGGTTGGCTGAGAGGATGAACATGACGATTGTCGAGAGGATTAGATGTTTGATTTCACAGTCAGGCTTGTCGATGACTTTCTGGGGTGAAGCATTGAGATCAGTTGTATGTGCTGAATTTGTCACCAAGTGCTCCATTGGAGGGTGATATTCCATAGAGGGTTTGGACTGGTAAGGATGTTTCTTATGGTCATTTGAGGGTCTTTGGGTGTAAGGCATTTGTGCACATTCCTAAAGATGAGAGATCGAAGCTTGAGATGAAGTCGCGGCAATGTGTGTTCATTGGTTATGGTCAGGATGAGTTTGGGTACAGATTTTATGATCCCGTTGAGAAGAAACTTATTAGAAGCAGAGATGTTGTGTTCATGGAATATCAAACGATTAAGGACATTGAGAAGTCCGGAAAACCAGTTCAAAGAGATGAAGGTTTGATTGATTCAGTGGTTGTTCCTTCTACATCGGTCCACGGTCAGGTTAATGGTGAGGTTCATGTTGATACACCTGGTGTAGATGCTCCCGCACATGATGATGATGGTACTGGTGATCATGGTGACGATCATGATGAGACACCTACTACCAAGAACCTACCTGCTGTTAGAAGATCTAAGAGAGGTCTAAGACCATCGACAATGTATGATCCTAGTGAGTACGTGTTACTTACTGATGGCGGAGAACCAGAAAGCTTTGGTGAAGCTTTGGAAGATGAAGACAAGGATGAATGGCGTGATGCCATGAAACACGAGATGGATTATTTTGATGAGAATCATACATTTGAGTTGGTGAAGTTGCCTAAGGGTAAAAAGGCGTTGCATAATAAGTGGGTGTATAGGATTAAGCATGAAGAGAACAATTTGCAGCCTCGATACAAGGCTAGATTGGTTGTGAAAGGATTCAGCCAGAAGAAGGGAGTTGACTTTGATGAAATCTTTTCTCCTGTTGTGAAGATGTCATTCGGGTTGTACTTGGATTGGCAGCGAGTCTTGAACTAGAGGTTGAGCAAATGGATGTAAAGACGGTTTTTCTTCATGGTGATTTGGAGGAAGAGATTTACATGGTACAACCGAAAGGCTTTGTTGAGAAGGGCAAAGAGGATTTAGTTTGTCGCTTGAAGAAAAATCTTTATGGATTAAAACAAACACCGAGGCAGTGGTACATGAAGTTTAAGTCAGTCATGGGGGAGCATGGTTATAAGGGAACTACTTCTGATCATTGTGTGTTTGTGCAGGTGTTTGGTGATGATGATTTTATCATCTTATTGTTGTACGTTGACGATATGTTGATTGGGGGCAGGAACTTAAGTAGAATTCAAGAGTTGAAGAAGCAGCTCAGCAAGTCTTTTGCCATGAAAGATATGGGTCCAGCGAAGCAGATTCTTGGTATGAGAATTGATAGAAATAGAGGTGAGAGGTTGATTCACTTGTCTCAGGAGAAGTACATTGAGAAGGTACTTAAGAGGTTTCACATGGACAAGTCTAAAGTTGCTAGCACTCCTCTTGCTACATACTTTAGATTAAGCAGCAACAGAGTCCGAGTACAGATTCAGAGAAAGAAGATATGGCACGGGTTCTATATGCTTCTGCAGTTGGTAGCTTGATGTATGCTATGGCTTGTACAAGACTAGATATAGCTCATGCTGTTGGTAAAGTCAGTCATTTTCTTTCTAAGCCGGGAAGAGAACATTGGAATGCTGTGAAGTGGATTTTGAGATATCTTCGAGGGACTTCTAGTTTGAAGCTTACCTTTGGAGGAGATAAGCCATTGCTTATTAGTTATACTGATGATGATATGGCTGGGGATATTGATTCCAGGAAGTCTACTTCAGGTTACATGGTAACATTTGCAGGGGGAGTTGTGGCATGGCAATCAAGGTTACAAAAGTGTGTTGCACTTTCTACCACTGAAGCTGAGTTTATAGCCGCAACGGAAGCTTGTAAGGAGTTGTTGTGGATGAAGCATTTTCTTGAGGAGATTGGATTCAAGCAAGATAAGTATGTGTTGCTTTGTGATAATCAAAGCGCAATTCATCTCTGGAAGAACTCAACATTTTATTCGCGATCAAAGCACATTGATAGAAGGTATCATTGGATATGTGATGTGGTTGCTTCTAAGGAAGTGGAACTTTCAAAAGTTCATACGGATGATAATGGAGCTGATATGTTGACGAAGTCATTGCCGAGGGGGAAGCTTGAAGTTTGTCGAGAGATAGCCGGGATGGCTGTTTCCTCCACCTACTCGGAGGGGGAGTTTGTTGGTGTTCCTTCTAATGGGGAAATCATGGGTTTGGTTAAAGAGAACCAAGCTTGGGCCTATTTTAATCCATGAGATTGTTATTGGGCTTAGGGTTACGAAGAAGTATATAAACCACTTTTAACCTAATTTTTGGGTAGCCACAAGTAGAGAGAAAAGAGTCAATTTTCGGATTTGAGAAGGAGAGAAAAAACAATTTCGTCGGTCTGTGTTCAAGGCTGCGTTTGGAGGGTCAGTGGTCTTCAGATTCAACGGTGGAATTAGCGTTTCAACAGTTGGTTTGCGAGAAATCTGGGTTTTAGCGTGGCTGCTCGCTGTTGTAGCGAGTGCAGATTTTCAGAAGGTAATGTCTTGAGTGTTTGGGAAATCCGACGGTGAATTCTTCTCGGTTTGGGCTGAAACTTTGCAGAAGTGGTCTTGACTTGTTTGTCTAGGGTTTGGACGGTGGAGATCTGTTTTGGTGACCGGAATCCTAGTGAACTTAGGGACGTTTGTGACTGCTTGTTTCTAAGCTTTTGTATTGTTCTCTTGTTGAGTTTCTTGTGTTGGAGATTGCCCTTTGGAGCCTTAGTCTCTGGATCTGTTATGTGAGCAGGGAGGACATGGTTGTAACTCAAGTTCATTTGATATAGTGGAATTTTGAGTGGACTACGGTCCCGTGGTTTTTACTCCTCACATCGAGGAGGTTTTCCACGTAAATAAGTTGTGGTCTCATTTACTTTCAGCTTTGATTTGTTGCTGCCATCGTTTCGATATATTTTTCTCACAGGTTCTCACAAATGCGGGGAACTTTATTCCGCTGCGCCTTAGTTGTGCGTTGTTTTCCCCATCACCATCATCATGAACAGGAAGTCTGCACGCTTGACAATTTTTGCTTTCATCATGGAATTTTTTGTCAAGTCTCATTTGATGATGATGATGACTCAAATGCCGTATAATCCCATCGCCTTCCTCCTCATACATTTTAGTATTTTCATATGTTTCTTCAGGCTCTCCTTCAAGTTCTTTCCCGTCACATACATTCATTTGCATCGCACATCTAGAATGCGTAACGTAAACGCATCCCTTCATGCAAGAGTATTCTCCATACTTTTGTCTATCTTTGTATGGTAAACACCACAATCAGTCGACTCTTTGTAGGGAAGACTGGGAGTAAAAGCGAGGCGATGGTTGTGACGAGATTCCTTTATGACATATGGTAAGTCGATACAGCTTTTATGAACAATGAAATCGCAAAGGAGGCATAAGTATAAGTAATCGTAATCCTTGGTGAGCGCACAAACATCGAAAACCAAAGCGGACTTCCTGGGAAAGTAATGGAGGGTATGCTCATGCCTTTTCCGATTTTCTATAGTATGGGATTTTGGGTTTTTTGCACAGGAAGTATGGAGTGAAATATCACAAATAAAACAATAGTATAATAGATCCCAAGTGTACTTTTTACAAGAAAAACAAGGTCCAAGATTGAATTCGGATTGCCGGAGAAGTTGAAGAGGATGTTTTGGATGATAAGACGAGGAATGGAAAACGGAAGGAGACTCAACACAATCTTTGTGATATGCACGATTGCAATAGCTGCAGAAGTAATAAGTTTCATCTATAATCAATAAGGGACAAGCCTCACAAAAAATGTCTAAAGTGTTGCGATGACGCAAGGAGAGGAAATGATTGGACTTTTCATCTTCAGCATCAGAAATGAAATAGGAACTTTTGACTAAGGGATGTTTTAGTTGTAACGAAAATTAGATACGCTATATCTTATATAATATTTTAAGGTTTCCTAAAACTCAAGTCATGAGAAGGTGACAAGTGTCCTTTATTTTACTAAAATTTGCATTTAATCTTCTAATATCTTAAGTTTTCACTAAACATAGGTTATAAAAAATAGCATAAACAACAAAGCCCACTAAAATACAAAAGCTCAACCCAATTTTATAATTTTTAGCATTACATAAACTATATTTTAAATTTGATCATTAAAACAAAATTTATCATTTTTAACATTACATAAACTATATTTTAAATTTGATCATTAAAACAAAATTAATATTAACTTTCTTCTTATATAATATTTTAAGATTCTCTCAAATTCAAGTCACGAGAAGCTGCCATATATCATTTATTTTATCAAAATTTGCATTTAATCTTCTAATATCTTAAAAT
>OVAY01002178.1:542-20287 GCA_900406395.1 Kernera saxatilis | reverse complement strand
TCAGCCTTATTCCAGCTAGAAAAACCAGTTGATACAAAAGCATCACTCCCATCTTGGTTTGCAACTTGATCTCTAAACAAGTAACAATGCAAGCAGAAAGCTTTTTCTTTTTCTTTACTATACTCTAATTATTCAAGATACTGATCAAACCAATGTTGATTAAAACGGCGTACTATTTTTCCTATTGGTTTTTGCTCAATTTTATGAGCACGGAGTTGGCAAGGTCCTCTAGTCAAATACATGCGGCGTACCTCATCTCTTTGATTAGGATGATAGTGTTGAATGCTTTTTCTCTTAGCTGGATCCATTGGTTTGACGATCAAAACAAAAATATGTATCAGAATAACAAATTCTCTCAAGTATTAATTACAAAAAATAAAAAAATAAACTAATCCTACGCATTATGATTTTTTTTGTTTTCTTGCTGATTAACTTGAAGCAAGGGATTGCAACATCTCAATTAGAAAGTCAAAGCATAATAATCAACGATTTGAATCCTCTTTTATGAACGTATCATATTTTTTTTACATTACTTATTGGAATAAAAACAGAACACTAAAATCATGTAATCCATAACAAGAAATAATTTATCAAAGACGAAATAGTATAAAAACCAAATCGACAACAAAAAAAAGAGAGTGAAATTTGTCAAACTATTCAAATTGAAATTGATTAATTAGTAAGAATTCTTACTTATAAAATTTATTAATTTAGCAAACTAAAAAGAATATAATATTAAGCCTTACCTAAATTTTAATTCTAACTCGATGTTAATGGATACAAATCAATGGCCGATCAGAAAAAAGGGTGGAAGAAGATGAAAAAGTAAACTAACTAATAGAGATAATTAGGTTTAACATTTAAACGGGCTTATTTTTATTTTAAAACTATTACTGATAAATTTTATTGGGCTAACATGTTTTATTATTTTAGTATATTTATTGGGCTACAGTTAAGTTTAAATTTGATTGGGATCAAAAGAAAATTTGGGCTGGGGTCAACTTAAAATATTTAATACAAATTCAATTAATTTTGAAATTTTCATAGGTGTCACTTGACCCCCCTCCCAACATACTATCTCCGCCCCTGTAGGTAACAAGCTACAACTACATACGATTAGTCCGTTACCAGTAACTAGGTGTGTTTCCGCGCTACGCTGTAGGTTTTTTTCATTTTTATATATAATATTATGTTTTGATAAATGTAATATAAATAAAAAAATATATTTTTTGAATGAATATTTTTATTAATAACACATGGAATTAAATAAAATATATACATTTATATCTTAATTATTGTATATAACTCTTGAATTTTAGTTTACGTTTGACACAGCCTATATTACTAAATTTATTCATATTACATTATAAACTAATTATAGTAAATATCAATTGTCTATTGAAAATATTTATAAATATGTTTTTATATTTTAAAAATATGTTAATTTGAATTAATTAAAATTTATAATATAGAGTTATAATTATGAAATTAATAACAATTTTACATTTCAGATAAAAATATCTCTATTATAATCGACGATATTAAACAAATTGGTTATCAAACTATTTCTCTTTCTCTCTCCCTTCATTTTTTGCATCAATTGCCCTCTCATTCTTCTTTCTTATCTCTTCCTTGTGCCTCGTGACTCCAACAAAAAAACTATAAAACCGTTGCACTTCTCATGAGTATGTGTCTCTTCTTCTTCTTCTTTGTCACCACCGTTAACGACGATCCATCTCCGATCTACCATGCGCTCATCAGATGCCTTCCGTAACAGCGAATATCCCACCTTGCGAGACCGCATTCACTTCCACTCACTATCGCAGCTCAGAAACTCAACCGCTTCAACTCTCTGATCCTCTTCCTCAACCTTGCCTCTTTCTCCTTCTCACTCGCCTCCTTTGTCTTCATGCTCACCAATTCCCGCAGTCCGATTTCCCTCACTGATACGATTTTGACGTTTTCATATTCGATTCTCCTTCTTCACTTCCTCATTTAGTTCATTCCAACAAATTTTGTATCGTTATTTTATTAGAAAATCTTTTTTTGGAGAAAAATAGATTTTTATTTACCTCCCAAATATATATATATATATTTAGTTACTTCATTAAATTCATAGTAGTCAACTCCTTCAAATATAAAATTAATAATAATAATTTTTAGAAAATATTATTTTTTTGTGTGAAAATAGTAACTTCCGCAAAAATCTTGTATTTTCTATTTGTAATCGTTTTAATCAATTATTTGTTAAAAGCTAATAATTATATAATTATGAAATCAATTAAAAATGAGGTGTGTTATTTGTTTTAATTTAATTGGTTGTATTTTATAAATGATGTGTAAATAAGTTGAGATATATTAATTGTTTTAATTTGATTGGTTCTGCTTTTTAAATGATGTGTCAGATAGGAAAGAAATGTGTTTTTATTGTATTGATTACAACTACTCACTAATTGTAATTATCCATAAGTATCTAGCTAAGATTGGAATGTCCAGTGGGCCTGTAGGCCGGTAGACAAGTGGGCCAGTTTATTATCATGGATCGGCCCAATTAAGAATCATCAAAACTCAAAATCAAAGCTTATATCGAGGATCGTAGATTCTGTCTTCTTCTTCGTCGTTCACTCGCCGTCTCGATCGAGAGATTTGCAGAAGAAAAAAAGAGAAACAAAAATATGTCATTCATGAGAGGAGAAGCTTTAGTCACGAAGCTTGCTACGTATGCCAAATACGTTGTTCTTCCAGGAACCATGGTCGCTGCTCTCGTCTACTCTCCACCTGGCTTTTCATCTTCCTCCAAACAATCTAAATCTTCAATAAATTAGGTCAGATTCTCCCTCTCTCCGTCTCCGATTTGCGTTTACTTTCCGATTGTGCTCCTATTCGTTGTGATTAGGGTTTGGATCCTGTGATTTCTCCTGTTGTTCTTCACGATCTGTTTGAGATATCTCGAATTCAGTGATTTCTCATGTGAGATTTTATGTAATCAACGTGAGAATTGAGAGTTAACGAAAAGGTAGAGAAGCATCATGAATCAGATTTGAATGGCTTATTTCGTGGTTTTTGTTGATGGATCCTGATTCGTACGACTCTTGAGTTTTAGTTTTTTTCGTCATCTTCGGTAAATTTGCAGATTAAAATCCAAATTCATACTAGTCTAAGTTTTAGTTTGTGAACTGTGGTAAACTTTGCAGATAAAATCCAAATATTTTGTAGTCTGAGTTTTAGTATGTCATCATCTTTGGAAAATTTGCAGATAAAATTCAAATCCATACTAGTCTGAGTTTTAGTATATCATCATCTTTGTTAAACTTGCAGATCAAATTCAAATTGATACTAGTCTGAGTTTTAGCATGTCATCATCATCTTTCGTAAACTTGCAGATAAAATCCAATTGGTACTAGTCTGAGTTTTAGTTTATGAACTTAGGTAAACTTGTTCTCTTATTTTTGAATTGGAAAGATAATTTTGTAGTGGTAGTGACATTTTGAGGGTTCTATTCGTTTCGTAATCGCGCGACAGGTTACAAGTACTAAACTGTGTTCGTTTTGCAATCGTTGGCGACATCAACAGGTTTCCAGCGATTGAATTTTGGTCACTAGTTGTTGAAATCTGTCTCCAAAACTCGACTATGAAACGAACAACATTTAGTCATTGTAGATAGTTGATGGTCATTGATGATTGCAAAACGAACCATAAAACATGTTGTTTATCATCATCACTAGTCACAACGACTGCCAAACGAATAGCACCTATGTCTGCTACTCATAGAGACATTTGTTTGTGAATAGGAAGTAACAAATACATTGCGTCATTAATTTTTTAAAATCGATATGACACTAATGAAATCTTCTTCTTGACGCAGGTTACAAATCTCACAACCATGTGGCCTAACAAATTCCTTCTCGCTTTCGTTGTTTTGTAATTGGCTCTTATATTCGAATAATGTTTCAAGGAAACCTTCTCCATTGAATGTATGCACAAGTTGAATAACCATCTCATTATGTCGTCTTCATCTTTTAGTGTTGTAGAAACTTCTCCATAGATAGTTTTCATCGTTTGATTTACTCTCTTGTTTATTCTTTCTAAGATTTGTTGCAATGGTTTTGTATGATTCGTAAGACCGAGCAATTGAGTCTAGGATTCGTCTTTTTTTTCTGTGGATAAATCTCTTAACATTATTAAAATATATAAGCAAACAAAGCTGAGCTTCTTCTAAAAACTATGAAAGAATTATCTTTCCCACTAAAACAGAAGAAAAATTACATAACCGAGCTTGGTGAGGTAGTATTCTATCAGCATTTGAATTTGAAATTCATGTAATGAAGAAAAAAATTATCATAGATGTCTTTAACTAGTTTTGCCTTTGGATGTACAAAAAAAAAAAAAAAAACTAGTTTTGCCTTTGATATAAGAAATATCAAAGAAAGACCAAGCCAATCTTTGATATTCATATCACCAAAATCAGATCATGGGACGTCACGTCAAGGAGAGTTTGGCTTTTATCGATTTTTTTTTTTAAATAATCAAACGTTCACTCTCCTTACGTCTTGATTTCTGTGTATAGGGGTGGGCGTTCGGGTTTCGGTTCGGGTACGGGTCGGGTCTGTTCGGGTTCGGGTCTTTCGGTTATAGGGGTTGAGGTCCCATTCGGGTAGAACCGATATTTATTATGGTTCGGTTCGGATACGAGTACTTATTACCCAATTGTAGCCAAAATAACCAAATGTAACCAAATTATCCAAACAAATCAAGTACTTCTTAATTTAAAAGTAACCAACAGTAATCAAATGTAACCAAAAGTAACAAAAAACATAACCAAAACATCTGAAATCGAAAGTTCAAATATCAAACGTAAAAAACTAAAAGAAGTTTTAAAACTAAAAACGAAACTCAAAGCAATAAATCGAGAATAAGCTGCATAAACCAGCTTCACAAAATCATGTTCACCATCCCTCCACTCCATCTCTAATCTCTATGTCCATGTGACACACAATCATTACGAAGACACAAGCTTATAATCAAGATGACATGCAGAAATGAGCAACTTTCAACTAGTACAAATTAGAAACCCGAGAAATAAACAACTTTAGTTTAGCTTTTACCCGGGAAAGAGTGTTGTAGTTCTACACTTTTACTCCTCTACGTATCTAATCTTCTTGCAAGGTGATTTGACTCCCAAATTCTGGAAACATTTGAAAAAACAGAAAGTTATAAACTACAAAGAAGAATCAAAACAAAGTAACAACTATAAAGAAGAGAAATTACCTCTCTCGAGGTCATCAAACAACTCCGCATCGGCAAGCATGTGTGCATTAGTATAAACTCTTTTTTCCTTTAGTTGAATCTCCGCCTTCATCCATTGCTCTGTACACATGAGCACCTCAATCATGTAATGACTTAAACAACTCCTACTTGGTTCAAGGATTCGGCCACTTGTGCTGAAGGCTGATTCAGATGCAACCGAAGATACTTGCATTGCAAATATATCTTTAGCTATTTCTGATAAGACAGGGTACTTAGGAGCATTACGCCTCCACCAACTCAAGACATCATGATCTGTCCCTGGAAGACCTTTCTTTTTATTTTCCACTCGATCCTTCAGATAGATTTCTAACTCATCCCTTACATCTTCAAGTCCTTTCTCATCAACCATCTCATTGTACACAAATTCCATTCTTTCATATCCTATACCACCAGTCACAATTTCGTTTTTCTCTATACTATCACCTGCATCATGCTCTTTGCTACAAACAGATGATGTCCCAGCAGACTGACTTGATGTATCATTGGAACCTTTTGTCAAAACATTGTTGTACTCTTTAAACAAACATCCAAGAACACCTAATAGTGAGTCATTCATCTCTTTAGCATCAACACTATCATTACCATACAGTTTCTCGAAGCAAAGCTGAGCAAAGTGCATCTTTTCCTTGGGTCAAACACAATAGCAACAATCAAAAGCATATTGATTCCCTTCAGCCCATCCCAATATTTTTCAAATTTGTCTCTCATGTCACTAGCCTTTAACTTCAAATCCTTATCTAAATTCTGACTTAAATCTATTAGATTCTTCTCTATAGTGACAATCTCGCCATAACACTTATGGGAATTCACAGAATTAGATGCCGAGACAACTAAAGTAGAGTCGTAGAAAATGATGAGAAACCGCACCAACTTTTCGATCGCACTCCAATCTGTTGATGTAGGTGGTCCGAGCCTTTTTTCCCATATTCAAACTCTGTGAAGTACTCATTGTAGAACTTGTTTTCTGCTTCCATCCTATCAAATGCTAACTTGAATTCCATAGCTTTTGTTAGCATAAGATATGTAGAATTCCACTTGGTTTTCACATCTAAGGGCAAACTTCCCCTTGTCATCTTTCTGGAAAGAACTCGCTGATCAAATGACTCTAATCTTGGAGTAGAAGATCTCACATAAAGCACAGCATTCCGAATAGCTGAGACATTAGCATCCACGGCATACAACCCGTCTCTAGCAATCAGATTGATGATATGTGCAGCACACCGCATATGCAGAAATTCTCCATTTAAAACCAGTGCCTCATTCCCTAGTAACTTGAAATCCCTTTCAAACTTCCTGAGAGCAGACGAGTTAGCAGTTGCATTATCAGTTGTGATTGTGAATAACTTCTCTATCCCCCCTTCAGCCAAACAAGCAAGAAGAGTCGATGCTATTGTTGCTCCTTTATGATCTGTTACATACTTAAACCCAATGATCATCTTCCTTAAGTTCCAATTTGAATCAACAAAATGCGCTATTATCACCATGTAGCTAACTCCTGTTGTTTGAGCAACCCATATGTCAGTGGTGAGAGACACCCTTTGCTTATTGGTAGCAAACCAATTCTTCATAACTGCTCTCCTCTGCATAAACATTTCAACGATTTCTCTAGTGGCTGTTCTTCGAGAGTGATGATCGTACAAGTTTATTTTGCTGCAGCAGTGCCTCCAAGCCACACTTTCAACAAAAGCAAGTGGTAGCTCGCCCAATACCAACATCTCATTTGTTGCCTCTTTGAAGACACTCTCAGACACTTTTGCGAGCTTCAGATTATTACCATCATTAGCAATGATCTGTTGTGATTGACTGTCTTGCCACACCTTGTATTGCTTGCAAGAATTCAAATGCTTCTGCAAATTGGAAGTCCCCGATGATGTTGGATAGGCAAGAATCCTTCCACAGTAATGACACTTGCATTTGTCTTTATTGTCCTTAGCTCTCGTATAATGCTCCCAAACGTGAGACCTTGGTTTCAGTTCTTTCTTACTGGTCTTAGATGGTTGAGAAGTAGCTTCACTTTTTCCCGGACCTGCTTTCCTTTTGGCTTGACTTCCAGGAGACCTAAGATCATTATCTGTCTCTGCACCTTGAGTTTCAACATCTTTGTCGACATCAATATCTTCTGGATATGCTAAGGAATCCATCTACAAACAATTGAGGTTATATAAATAACCTACAGATACAAAAGCAAAGGACTGGATTAATGACAACGATCAACGAAATCTAATACAAAGAATCGGGTTTATACAAAGGTATCAGAACATTTAGTCGTATATGAACCAATGCAACACAAACAAAGTTGAAGATCCATACGCTAAAAAAGACAAAAAAAAAGACAAAAAATAACTTTGATAGCAATAGTCGTTTAATGAATCAATGGAAAAGCTTGAATGTGTTATGGTATGCTTCAAATGCAATGACCAATTTATAATCAACCCACGAGAACAACAGTGAGTAAGAGACTAAGAGTTAGTAACTTAGTAAGCAAAATCCATGATTCAAAGATTTATTCATTTAGAAAAAACAATCATAGATGAATAACATATAGAGACAAACACGGATAGTGAAGACGAGTAATACACGAAGAACAAATACTCAAACACATACGAAGAACAAAAACACAAACTGATTCACACTCATACACGAAGCACGAAGACACAAACACATACAACGATTAAGATTCAAGAGTAATTGTCTTGTTTTATGAAGACAATCACATGCTAGGCTAAGGTCAAAGAGATAATCACATGATTCGAAGAACACACCAAGATGAAGAGCGAATAGGAAGAAGGAGACGAGGAGAGCATACCTGCGACCGATTTCTCGACATAGCTGGAGAGGATCGAGAGAATGTCGTGATTTCCAGTGTGTAATTAGGGATTTAGCCTAAAAATCAAAAGAAAAAGGAAATACAGATATTGAATCAGCGATTTTAGGAACCAACGATTACTGACCCAGAGATTTTAGGGATTTTGCGAAAGATTCTGATTTTTGCAATCTATGTGAAAGTAAAAGGAAAAGGAAATATCGGGTATAGTGGTTACTAATTCGGTTTTTGGGTTTTAACCGAACCCGAACCGATAACCGAAGCTTTTAGAGGAAGGCTCCAAACGGGTATTCTCATAAACCCGAAGTAGAATCGAACCGCTTTTTTCGGTTCGGGTCCGGTTCGGTTCTTCGGGTCCGGTTTTTTTGCCCACCCCTATCTGTGTATATACAGATGTTCATAACATCCGGTCCGATATAACAAATAATTTCATCCTATAAATATGAGTACTTGTAAACCAAACTATTCAATTTGGCGAAAACCAGATTGGTTTAGGTAGTTAATGAATAAGGAAACCAAAAAACAATTTATGAGTTAAATGACATCAAAGGTGAGAAATTGTTGCCTAAAGGAACAATTGAACTAAGACTAGCTGCAATCAAATGTGTGTGAAGGCAAAAACTAATCTGACGAAAAAAGTCTACACAAGAAAAAGTCTTTCTTCTTGCTCTCCAAGTTAAATCAAACCAGATTCAACATCTTTCTCTCTTGACACCATTCCAATCAACCTTACTGAGGGGACCGAAGAATCAAGGGGCAGCTTAGTTAGAAAATGTAGTTTGCAACCTACCTCTAAAATTTGAAGAGAATAATAATTCATAGAAAATAAACAAGTAAAAACAGAGATTAAATCAATATGATATTCGAAGAGAATGATAATTAGGAAACATAGATTAAATCAATAGGAAACAGGTGTTAGTCATTAGGATATTCGAAGGGGATAGTAATTCATAGAAATCAAACAAGTAATTAGAAAATTAGACAAAAAACCGTTTTGAACTCGAAACACTGAAATAAGTTTTCTTATCTTCGTGGCTCCAGCTATTTTGTGATACAACCTCCAATGGTTGCTTTTATTTTTGCCAGTAAATATAGAGTTCTCTACTTTTAGAGTAAAAATTTGTTCCAATAGTTACTTCTATTCCAAGTATATTCTATTTTTGCCATGTTCTTATTAATTTCTAATATAACCTTTTACTTTTTAAATTTACAAATTCTATACACTTATTATGTTTTAATTAAATATTCAATAAATTAGTGATATTAGTTAAATTAAAATTTATTAAAAATAAAATTTCATTACACCACATAAATAGAAAATGAATGACTAATATATTTTTATTTAAGCAACATAAATGATTAATTAACGCGTTTAAAAAAAAGGAATAAGTTTCTTTGTCTTTGATTTATCTATATCGAGCACAAAATTCTAGAAATCGAGTATTTTCATCCTCCGCTATTTCGACCTACAGAGGTAGAGCTTCTCTTTCAACTTCAATTGGTGCATCGAGGTCACGCTCTTCCTCGATTATCATGTTATGTAAAATTATACATGTAGTCATTATGTCATGTATCACTTTTTTTTTTCAAAAACATGCCAGTTTTTTTCACAATTGCGAAACGCGATTAGAGAAGTCTGAAGGCACGTTCTACATCTTTCATACATACTTCTTGTTGTGTAGCAAAATATATATATATATATATATTTAGGGACCCTTGGCTCGTGAATAGTTTGCAGCATCCTATTTTGGATATATACCATCAGCCAAATAATAACCCATATTATATTTTTTTTCCTTGAATAACATAATGAGCAGGAGGAGCAATACCTTGAGTGAGATTGAAGAAACGGTGGAACGACTCCAATACATTGATGTCATTATTGATGCTTGGCATTCCAAAATATGTATGGCATATATCATAATCTGCAACAGCTTGGTGATCCACTAAGACCCGCATATTGTTCAGCCCATGCGGTAGGACAATTTTTCCATTTTTAGTGCATGCAATCTAAGCTACCTAATATCCTTGGAAAACATGTTTTCACCAATGTAAAGAAGCTTTGCAACGTGATTAACTGTTGGTGATTGTAAGTATTTCTTCGAAAATATACGACTATGGCTCGACAAAATCTATTCATGCTTTTGATTGCTGTTGATTCGCCTATCTTAACTTTCGCATGCATGGCATCTGCTGGTAAACCATACGCTAGCATCCGAAACACGATTGTTTTTTTATGAAAGGATGATAATCCTAGCTACCAATTGTTTCCATTTTTTTGTGTAAATTAAGTAGTTTTCATGACCTTCAGTTGCATTAATAATACAGAGAAATAGGGAACGAGACATATACTTATGCAAAACATAGCATCACTATAACTCAGAGTCTCTGAGAAGTAGTCATTGAAAAATCTATTATGCACATTTTTTTATCACAATTAATGAAAGAACGTACTCAAACTAAGCCACCACGAATCACATTTTTTTTTTCTTGGTTGAGAAGGTATTGGATGATTGAGTTGTTATTAGAGATAGCAAGATGTATCACATGTTCTTCTTTGTTGAGATTATTGATCATTTCCATATTTTCATCAGTATCTAAAGAGCATGATGAGTCATGAAAATCTTGTGGAGTATTAAAATTAAAATTCATTTTGAGAGAAAATTTTAGGGTGAGTAAAGTGATATTTGTTAGAATTTTTGATGACTAACATAAAGTTATAGTGGTATATATTTATAGAAATGTAAGAAGTCTTAGAATCAATTTGTCATTGTATTGTTAAATCTTGTCATAATGGATTAAAAACGTGAGAATTTTGTTATTTTTTTGTCATTGTATTATTAAATCTTATCATAATGGATTGAAAAACGTGAGAATCTTGTTATCTTTTTGTCATTGTATTATCAATTTATTTTATGGTGAATTGAAAATCGTGGGAATCTTGTTATATTTTTGTCATTGTATTATTAAATCTTGTCATAATAGATTGAGAATGGTGGGAATCTTGTTACTTTTTTGTCATTGTATTGTCAATTTATCTTATAGTGAGTTGAAAAATGTGAAAATCTTGTTATCTTTTTGTCATTGGATTGTCAAATGATCAAACCTTGTCATAATGGATCGAGAAACATGAGAATATTATTAATAACTTTGTCAATTGTATTGTCAATTCATCTCACCATGAACTGAGAAATGTGAGATTCTTGATTAACATCTATAAATAACATCATCAATGTTTATTTCCATTCACAACATTCAACCATTCCACAATTTTCTATACACATCTTCACATTCCTTTTTTTTGTTTTTTCTTAAGAATGTCTGCTTTTCGTTATTCTAGATATTCTAAAGAAGAAGATCAGTTTTCAAAGAAGATTTCTTGGACTGAGCTTGGAGTTTTAGAAGTGTCTAACATTTTCTTATCTAACGTAAAGGGATTGAATATCAACTTTGTTATAAGCTTTATTTAATCAGATCAATGTGCTAAGCAAGAAAAAAAGAGAATATATATAATAAAAAAATAATAGGGAAAAAATTTATAAGCTTAGGCCATCATAAACTTTGTTATAAGCTTTATTTAACAGTTTCTGTATCAAAAGCTTGATGACGCATGAATCTGTTTCCAATACTTTATTATTGACTTCATAAAACTATTGCATTTTTTGTAATACACGGAAAAAAATTACTACATACATATAAAGTCAAAAAGTCAGAATAGAGAAGGTAAGATCCAAGATCTCGGCCGGTGCTCCTTTCTCAAACCAAAACGACTCTGAACTTGGAGAGGAAATATTTTTGGCATCCTGTTTTTAACGTGTTTGACGTTTTAGATTAGGGATAACAAGTCTATTTTTCTAACCCTCGTAGAACATAGAGATGACGTAGAATACATATTATAAAATACGTAGAACATATAAAAAAAAGCAGAAGATGTATTCTAAAATCCGTAAAACATATAAAGAAAAGTAGAATACATATTATAAAATCCGTAGAAAACAAAAGATGTATTATAAATTCGTAGAACATGTAGAAAACATAGAAGATGTATTTTAAATCCCGTAGAATGGAAAATAAAAAACAAGTTTTAAAAGAACTGTTAACATAAAAAAAAAAATATTACACTAACATTTTTTCCCTTTTTATATTTTTAATATTTTTATTTCTATTCAAAATATTTATTTAAATATTTAAATATTATACTAAGGTTAGTTTAGTCAAAATATGGCCAAAACCCCTAAAATTTTAGTTCCACAAAGATAAGGAAAAAAAAAACCATTTTAGCTAATTTTCCCCTAGTTTTTTTTTTTTTTGTTGGAATGTGAAATTTATTACTAAAAAAAAAAACATTTACATCAAATATGAAAAGAAAAAATAATGTTTGAAAAAAAAATTTATGAGAGACAAAATTTAAAACAAAAGTCCGGATCTTTTCTCATCCTCTACTTAATAACACTATACTTTTATCGTTTTTAAACCCGTTATTAAAGTCTTTTTCAAATATTTTTATCTTATTTCTATGAAAAAAATTGAGTGTTTTCAGTATTTTGTAGTGTCAAGACTCATTATAGGTATGTTGAACAAAAAATATACAAAAAGTAGACCTGGGCAAAATACCCGGAACCAAAGAACCGAAACCGACCCGAAAGAGAGGTACCGGATCCGAACCAAAACTGATAAAATACTCGAACGGATCCTAAACTCGTATATCCGAAGAACCGGAACCGAATCCGAACCGAACCGAACCGAGAACCGAATGGATACCCGAAATAATCTGAAATACAATAATATATTCCTAATATTAATTATATCTAGACATGATATAACCAAATGATCTAAAATAACAATCATAAATTCGAATATATCAGTTATTTATAAATTGAAATACCCAAAATAATTAAAATATATAAAAATTATTAGTTATATATGTCAAAATTTAACCAAATTTTATTTAAATTTAATCAAATTTTTAATTTTTCCCATAATTGCGGATACCAGAACCGAACCGAATCCGGACCGAAATTTAAAAAAACCCGATCGGTACCAATTTTCTAAAACCGATGTATCCGACCTGAACCCGAACCGAATATCCGAACGCCCAAGCCTAACAAAAAGAGCAAAAACAGCTTGTTTGAATGATTTCCTATCTCATAAGTTAAATATCAAATGAAAGACTTCCCCTCAACCAAATTGGATGATCGTTAGACTCAAAGAAAGCCACATGAGTTATCTTGCATCTCCAAGTAGTTTGAAGTCAATCCATCAAGTAAATCAGAAGTTATGCCCAAAAGAGTGAAGACTGATCCTACTGGCTCGCGAATGAAACAAGTGCAGAAGTGAGCAAGGAAGTGAAGAAACTTCACCACGGTCACAAGAGCCGTCCATGAGGCGAACACACCTAATCTTGTGGTCAGAAGTCACGTCCCTGGTGCCACCTATGTTTTTTACAACTTAACCTATTTTGACCTAAGATGACACATGGACTTCAAGGCTATAAATACAACTCTTAAGAGCCTCATTAGGACAAGCCTCCAACGCCTCCTAGCTCTCGCCACGTCTCTCACAACCATCACCACTAAGTCACAGCAGCTCCACCACTGTTTTCTGGAAGAGCTTTTCCTTTGCTCGTTTTTCATAGATCTAAGTCTTTTTCTTCATCGTTCTTTGTTTAATCGCTTTGAGGAGACGTTTCAACCTCTGTAACAATTAGAAAAGTTTTTGTTTATGAATATTAATACCATGTTTTTGTTTGCTTTCAATATGTGCGAGTAATCTCCTTGTTGGGTTTAAGGGTTTTCAAAGGGGATTCATGGATTGATCGATAAGTTGTTAAAATAGAGACTATCATTCTTCGTCTAAACTTGTGTTTGTTGCCGATTACTTGATTGAATATTTAGCTGTTGCTCTTAGGATGATTTACTTTCTACAAGCTTGATAAATCACCTGCACTAATTTAAGCTGAGCAAAGTGTCTTAACCTTCGGGAGTCGAGTTATGAAGCTTTGTGAACATATCGAATTTGGATTGTTTATGCTTGTTTAAATTATAATTACTTACGGTAGTAGAATAATTTAGGTTTTTTAGATATAGTAATTGGCTCTATAGGAGTAGATCTATATTCTAATCATTATTCGAGTTCTAGAACAAATCTATTTTAATTCATTGATTAAATCGATCCATGATACCCTATAAATTCCTTGATGCCCAACGCTTTTTCTTATTGATTTAACTCTGTTATTGACTTGCTTTTAAGTTTATTTAGTATTAATTTCATCACTATTCACAGCCCTCAAAACCAATACTCATATATTTTTGCCTTAGCTTAATTTGAATCTAGTAAACTCGTAGTGTGATTCTTTGGTCTTCAGTGGATTGACTGCGTTTGTTGTGCACATGCAGTCTTATTTAAGGGTTTAAAATCTGAGCACGTCAAGTTTTTGGCGCCGTTGTCGGGGATCAATCATCTACCTTCGAGTTTAGTCTAAGGCGTTTAATTATCGTTTTTATTAATTTCGCTATATATTTTTCTTTCTACCTTTGTGTTTGTTTCCTTTGTTATATCTTTTATTGGTTCAAGATTGTTGTCAAAGTGTCAAATCTGTGTACTATCAATTGAATGTCATAGTTTAGGCTACTAAATATTCTATTAATTAAGCAGGTTTTGACCAATTCATATAAACTACACAAGTACACAGCCAACACCACTCATTTGTGTCCCAACTTTTTTGAAAATCTTTAGTATTAATGGAACCCTTATGCAAAAATGAAAATTAATCAGATCTTCTCTTCGAAGCTTCAGTGATGGAGACTATCGATTATATTCCACATCCTCTAAAGAGAAATACTAACTTATAAAAAAAAACCTCAAAAGATGCATATTAAAATAAAAAAACCACAAAAGACAAAGACAGAGAATGTGATTAAGTTGTATTTGTAAGAAGTAAATACTTACATGAGCTTCACATCCTCTACATAGTTTGGAAATGTGTAAACTCTACAATAACTTGACTCTTGAACTACTGGAACTTCAACTCTTACCCTTGTGATAATGTTCTTCTCAAGATTGTAGTAAAATATGAAGAAAGAATCTCGTGTATAGATTGGGTACAACACGATTTCTCCACAACCAGTCATTCCAGCAAGGCGTACATAGCTAGTTCCAACCAGCAATGAACGGGACGCTTTGTAGATATGCTTCGACCATTTATGTTTCTCGGCATCATTTAATACCCACAACTCAAAATGACGCCATAAATTACTAAAACCTAATCTACCCTTGTAGTTTATCAGAATCAAAGGTTTCTCGATCGTTGTAGCCAATTCTGGACCAATGTTAATAAAACTGAATTTCTCAGACCTAACATCAAAGCAAACCATGGTATGTTTTTTGTTACGTATCCTTGCTGGATAGTACAAAACACCATCGATGCATATCCCATTATCGTCTAGAGGATAATGAAATTCACAACATTGGATCTTCCTCCATAAAAGATGATTTTTTTCTCCGGTCCCTAATGTCAGAACATGATACTTAGCGTACCAGTTGTCTGGGGTGAGACAGAACCAGGTGATACGCAAAACCTTGAACTGATTGTTGATTGGATCATACCCAAAAGAATACTCCGCTTTTCCTTCTATCCACCCGTCTATCCCCTCTATTATCACTTTGGGTGTGGCTACATACTCTCCTGTTATGGGATTAGAGATCACAGCCCATGAATGCTTCTTTCCCATATGCTGACTACAGACCAGCCCTCGAACAGGGCGACATAACTTGTAGAAATCTTTGCCGAGATACGTTTGATGTTGTGTGGCTACAAGGGACGAAGACGAACCCGTATCCGGATTTTGAGGTTGTGGTGAAGAGTAGAAGAACAGTTTTGATCCAACATTGATGGCGAAAAGGAGCCTCGGTGTAGCCTGGGACTTGATCGGGAACAACTGGTTGTAAATTGGAAAATGAATTATGGACGACCAGAGCTTCGATACACAACGACACTGAGCTTTAGATTTCACATGCAATCTTGAAAAGATATCGATCAGAAGATCAAAGGGAATCATATCAATGATAGATCGCTTGCTCTGCTGCTTCCGCTTTCTCATGGTGGATAAACCCTAGGTTTTGAACAGAACCGGCTCTTGTGAGTCATATACCATATCTATCTTATGCTTCAAGGTAGGCCTCGTGAGTTGGGCTTTCTTAGGTCAAGATACTAACGGTATGGCCTATTATATGCTTAGCTCACATAGAAAGAGCCTACGTCTGGTAATATTGTAGGGCATGGCAAGATTACTACTACAAACGATCAAGAACAAGCAGGAGAAATTAATGGAACACACGTCATCGACAATCCTCAAACTATCGAGTTTGCGACCATTTTCCTCTCTGTTAATTAGCCTTCCCTTTTTGAGAAAGAAAAATTATTCATGACTACAGAAGATGCATATGATCATAACGTGAACCTTTTTGTATTTAACTTTAGATTAGTCTGTTAAATAACTAAATGTTGGGATGTATGTAAGAAAATAACCTCGAATATATCACAAAATGAACAATATGTTGTATAAAATGGACGAAAATAGTCTCGAAGACATTGTACCTCTATATGAACAGTATTTTGTATAAAATGGACGAAACATCTGTAGTGCTATGCTATCTTATTAGGTAGCCAGCTAGTTTTAGCTAAATTGGTAATGGAAAATCTAGTGTTAAAATCCGTCTCTAATAGTGATGCATGGTTTCTTGTAGTATATATAGATTGTCGAGTGAGTTGTATGATCATATTTTCTGAAAAATATAGTTTGTTTGTGGTAAGTTAGATACGACCATTAACTATTGATTTAGATAGTAACTAAGATGTTATGATTTCCTAATGAAAATTAATATAATCAGTGACAGAAAAAATATTGAATGTGCAAACTCATATTATTTTTTCAGGGATGTCCAATCTGGTATAGGTGTAATTTTTGTTTTTTTTAAACTATATATACTGGAACCAGATTTAGTTAGCTTCGAGTTTGCTTTTCTATATCATTAATTTGCAGAATGATATCGAAATAGGTTTGAATAGTTAAACCTTGGTTTATTACATGAAATTTGCAGAATGGAAAAACAACACCAAAATAGCAACATTTGAGACATATAATACAACTGTAAAGTACGTAGAAGACTCGAGATAGCATTAAAGCACCATGGTCAAACTGTTCAAACTCGTGACTAGCTAGTTTTTCCATGGAACCCTAAGAATTTATAATCTTCATAATTCTGAATTACGAAGTAATCATGGGTGAGAAATAAACTCCGATAGCATCGAAACCACCACCATCCCGACCATGAAACCCTGTTATAGCATTACCTTGTCTCTCGAACACGAATTCAGGACCAGACACTAATCCATACGTGGGAGAGATTCTTCCTTTTGATGTTTTGAACCTTAGCGACCTAACGACCAAAACGTTATCCTCTGGGATTGTGTTGTAGGTGCCTTCCACTGTCGTCAAATACTCGTTTGGATAGTCGATCGCAAACTACAATATTTATAAAACAAAATTAGAAATTAGATCTCACCATTGATTCACACCAATAAAAGAAAAAAAAGGTATATATCCCTATTGAAAGAAAATGGAGATCTAATATATATATAATCAAAATATTCGAGTCAAAAGGTTTTGATATGAAATTCACATAAGATCAAAGTCATGTAAACCAAAAAGTCATATATGATATAATGTATATGAGCCAGTATATTCAATAATCAATACCAATTGGTTTTGAAAACAAAAAGCACATAAGCTTTATCATATAGTGGTTGCAAGAGCATTTAATAGATATATGAAAGAAGAATGTTAACATAGAGTTGAGAGGAATTTAATACCTCCTTCGTCTCTCCATTCTTGCTCCCGTGATAAGATGTTACCACTTGGCCGTCTTTGTCATAGTCTGTGCTGATACTCCTTATTAGAATGTTAGTATAAGTAACATACAACTTTCTTACACCGTCATAATTAGGACCATCGTCCCAATGTACACCTCCATATAAACCACCTACGAGTTCCGATTTAGTAGGAGGACCTTTTGTTACACCGTGATCAAGATTAGGACCATCGTCCCTGGAGTCTCCTCCGTCACCACTTTGGCCCTCTATATTCTCTGTAGGAGGAGGAGAAGGCGAAAACGGAGCGTAATATGCCCCGATACTATCAACACAAGAACCTACACGTCCATGGAACCCAACAATAGCATTGCCTTGGCTCTCCAGCATGAAACTGGTACCAGTCACTTTTCCAATTGTTGAGGTTTTCCCATTTGAATTTCTGAAAGTTAACGACCTAAGGACAATACATCCGTAAGGTTGGGTATTTGCGTAGCTTCCTTCTACGGATGTGATACATTCATATGGATAATTGACCGTAATCTGTAATAATAACAATAAAAGTTTAGTAAAATTTGGATACTATAACAACATCTAGATGCTGAGTCTGAAACAATAGTAAACCTTGATTAGTGTTACTCATGTTCAAACAGATTAACATATCAATAGTAAACCAATATTTAATTAGGATAACCTCATGTTGTGTTCCGATCTTTTCCCCGAGCTCTTCATGGCATAGCACTTGACCGGCTTTATCATAGTCGACCCTGATATGCCTTATTGAAGTGCCATCAAATGTAACGTACACTTTTCTTATGCCATCATAGTCACCACCATGATCATAACCTCTGCCTGTGGTTTGACCACCTTCCATTCCCGATTTCGTTGAAGGAATCCTGATGAAATATGCTCCAAGAGAGTGGAGATACTTGTCAGAAAATCCATGAAACCCTATGATCCTGCTCCTGATGGTACTTAGTGAAAACTTAGTGCCCTCGTTGAACCCCATGAGATCAGAAGTACTCTTGTTAGTTTTGAATTGGATTGATTGAATCACACCCGTGGATTTGTCGTAGTAACCCTCAACGGATAACAGATATTCATTTTCCGAATGTTTAATCTCCAACTGCCAAAGAAAAATATAAAAAAAAAGATTATGATTCCAGTAAAATTTGATATATATAAAGTTAAGACACATTACATACCGTTTGTGTCATGCCAAGACCAGAGACACCATGGATTGCTCCATCAAAAGTTCTTCCAGCCTTGACATAGTCAAACTTGATGAACTGAATGCCCGTAAGACCAGCTCGTACATGGATCTTTGTTACACTGTCATAACCCAATCCATCATCCCATTGCTTCCCTCCATTTCCACCTTTAGCTTCCACCATTAGGGCCATCCCTTAGCGGTTCGAATCTAGAGATTTTGTTTCTTAGTTATTAATTAATTTGAATCATTTCCCACTTGAGGAAAAAAATTTAAAATCATTTGTAGAAACAAAGTGAGCATCTGTTTCTTGGGTTAAAAGTAAAAAGTTTTAACTAATAAATATAAGTTACAACCATATAAACATTACAATTTGGAGATATATATATCTCGCCTTCTACAATTTCTAAAAGTTTCAGTTACGTTTTATAAGCTGTTTTCATATGATCTAGATACTATAAGAGAGAGAGAGAGAGAGTGAGAGATTGAGAGAGAGAGAGAGAGAGAGAGAGAGAGAGAGAGAGAGAGAGAGAGAG
>OVAY01002177.1:0-16073 GCA_900406395.1 Kernera saxatilis | reverse complement strand
TGAAGTCTGCTATATTGGAGCAGACTTTCTAAGAAGTCTGAAATTATGAGGACACATTAATGGATTTGTGCAGACTTCACATGAAGTCTGCTTGTATCACGCAGACTTCATATGAAGTCTACTCTCAAAGTCAAACTTTTGGTCAATTGCAAAACTAACCTTTTTAATTTTCAGACTTCAGATGAAGTCTGCTATACGAAAGTCAAAATTTTGGTCAATTGCAGGAGTAACCTGCAAATTAAAAAAGGCAGACTTCAAACGAAGTCTGAAACCCTTGCAGACTTCTTTAGAAGTCTGCCTTCGTTAATTTGCAATTGCAGAACTAACCTAAATTTCAGACTACATAATCAGTCTCCTATGTAAGTCTACCTATGAAGTCTAAACGTATAGACTTCGTGTAAAGTCCAGACGCGTAGACTTTAATGGAAGTCTGTTGTAGAAGTCTAATAGGGTAGTTTGTAAGGATAATTTTGTTAAAAATGCATTTACAGCATATTTATAAATTATTTTTTAGATTTTCTTGTTTTATTATGTACCTTAGTTATTGGTTTTGCCTCTGTATGAGTTTGACATGGTTATGTCTTATAATTAAAGCAGAATCAAATTTCCAATAAGATTAGGCATTTAGCTAATTTATACAGACTTCAATTGAAGTCTGCTGATCAGACTTATCGGGAAGTCTGATTCAGAAGTCGTACGGTGTAGTCTGTGTGCAATATATTTGTTAAAAATGCATTTACAGCCTATTTATAAATTAGTTTTTAGATTTTCTTGGTCTATCATGCATTTACAGCCTATTTATAAATTAGTTTTTACAAAATCAAATTTCCTATTGGATTAGGGTTCTAGCTCATTTTTATAGACTTCATGTGAAGTCTGCTTAGCAGAATGCATAAGAAGTCTGTATTATAAATTTTTAAAAAATCCTTTACTTATAAAACTTTTTTGGATTTTCTTGTTTTCTTATGTGGGTTAGTCATTTTTTTACCTATGTATGAGTTTAACATAGAAGTATCATACCACCCATAAAGACTCAAATGAAGGTTTCACCAACAAATTCGCTCAAAATGTCCGAGCTTCGAGATTCATCAATAAAACCAATATTTTAAAACAAACAGTCAAGGCAAAAATGGAAAAATCCGATTTTTTTATATGGTTTAAAAGTGAAGTTTTGTATGAAGTTGGATTACAACACCTCATATAAGACAATGAAGGTGATGTTTGGCTTTTACTCAATAACTATTGAATTTTCTCTTTTTGAAAGTTCCATTCTTTCTCATCTTATTGATGATCTGTCTTCTAATGTGGTTTGTATTAGTTTGGTTAATTTTGGTGCAATGGTGCAAAGATAAAATTTATGTCCAAAACATCTCTTTTGATGTATCTACTCGGGAAGAAAAAAAAAATATATCTAATTAATTTAGTAATGAGATAATGTACATCAAAATATCATAAACTAGTTCCATCGATAAATCACAACAAATATTCTGCAATAACAGCCAATAGTTATTGAATCTACAAAATATAATATATAAAAAAATCTAACATTTACGTGAACAACTACTATATACTTTAAAAAAGCTTAGATTTCCTCATATATAGACTTTTGTTTCAGAATAATTAAGTAAGTTGCACACGTCTCCTTGATGTGTTCCATGAGGTTGTCAATTTCCTTAACCATGGATAACTCGTCATTAGAATCTTGTAAAAAAAAACCATAAACTGAATTGAAGCAATTAAAAAACCATAAAAAGTCACTAGACACATTCTTATCCCAATACCAAATTTAAACAATTCAAGATCTACGACTATCCAAAAAAAGCATAACGAAAATAAGTTAATGGCTTTTATATCACAAGATGATGAAATTAACTCATATTCAACTAAAATCAAGCTCAAAATTATATATGCAATCATACCACAAATTCGTTTAATGCAGACTTCTTTGACAGTCTGCATATTAGACTACAAACGAAGTCTACATAGAACACTACAAAGGAAGTCTACATAGCATACTACAAATAAAGTGTACATATCGAGTTTCTTACTCAAACAAAGAACGGTTTCAGATCTGAAAATTTTGTTTGAAACTAAATCTGATAGAAAATGATTAAAAAACTTCAGATATGATAAAATAGCTTTAGGTATAACTTTGTGTTAGGATCTAAACCCAAAAAAACTAAAGCAAAAACCATTCTTTTGTTTAAATCCAAAATTTTATGGAGAAAACAAATAAAAAAACATAGATATGAAATTTATAGATCTAACAAATTTTGTGTAGCAAAACTTACTTGTTATGAGGTGCAAGTCAGATCTGCAACAACAAGAAGATAAAGTCAAATGTTAATCAAAATTTGAAGACAAGTATAAATTAACATTTGTGGTCAAACTAAGAGCTGGATTTTGGTGAAGAACTTACCTCTGCAGAACGAGGAAGATGACGAGTAAGAACTGCAAGAAAGAGATGAAGACGAGTGAGAAAAGATGGAAACAAATAAAGAAGACGAAGAACGCCGACTTACCACTACGACAACCGGTAAGAATGGAGAGGCGGCGGAGGTAACTAGTGAGTAGAGAGAGTAGAGCGCCGTTTTAGAGAGGATAATGGTTCTGGAAGATTTTTTTTTTATTTTACAAAATTAGGGTTACATGTTTCCTTTATATAAGGGGCTAAAATTTCCGTGTGAGAAGTCTGCAAACGTTAGAGAAGTCTGAATGAGAAGTCTGAATGAAAAGTCTGCAATCAGATCCAGATTGGTGGCATTAATTTTGGTTTAATTATTTAATTATTTTGGTTAATTTAAAATTTCTGGTTTAGCAGACTTCATTTGCAGTCTCTATGCCTTAAACTTTTAGTAGACTTCATTCGAAGTCTCTATACCCTAAACTCTAAATAGACTTCATTCGAAGTCTGCAAGCCGCATCCTCACATCTTCTTCCCGGTAATTATGCGTTTTCCCTTTCATTGGTTTGCTTTTCCTCTCTCTCTCTTCCTTTTCGGCGTGGTCGGTGAGGAGTTTACTACCGGCGACAACGCAAATAACCGGTGGCGAAGTCAGATCGGCGGCTAAAAGAGAATCGGCACTAGGATTTCGGGTTTTTACCACAAAATACTGAAAAATGGCTTGTAAAATCCTTTTATATGTCGGGTAATTTTGCTTGGAAAATCCTTAATTCATTTGGTTAGGTTAAAATTTCCGGTCTAGTAGACTTCAATTGCAGTCTCTAGGCCCTAAACTATAAGTAGACTTCTTTCGAAGTCTTCTAGACCCTAAACTCTAAATAGACTTGAATTGAAGTCTCAAAAGTTATACATACTGCATATGAAGTCTGTTAACCTAAATCCTAATTCTAATATTTTACTCGTAATTCGAATATTTTTTTCTTAATAACTAAGATTAAAAATTCAAGTAGAAAATATTTAACTCTAACTCTAATCCTAAACTTAACTCTATCAATTGTATGATATGTATTGATTCCATTAGAATGTAGGGATTTGGGTTGAAACATAATTTATCTTACATTGTCTAATATAATTCAATAGTATGATATACTAACTTTTACAATTCACAATTACTTATATGTTGTTTTGCCATGCACATTTTTTATCAAATTAATTTTCCTAAATTTTTTATTTTAAATTTAAGATTTAATTACAGCTCAGACTTCGTATGTAATCTTCTCAAGTAGACTTCGGCATGAAATCCAATGATAAGACTTCTTTTGTTATCTGATCAAATATATATATATAGTTTATAACCTAATATCTCTTACTTGGTATAATATGATTCAATAGTATGAAATTTTAATTTTTACAATTCCCACTTGCTTATATGTTATTTATCCATGCATATTTTTAATCAAATTAATTTTTCTAAATTTAATAATTTAACTATAAGATTTAAATTACATATCAGACTTCATTGACAGTCTTCTATGTAGACTTCTGAATGAAGTCGAACAAGTAGACTTTTTATTTATGTTTTCAGACTTCGTAAGGTGAAAAATGTAATTGTTCTATCCGTTTTTTGTTTGTTCATAGGAGATGAAATTGTAATTTCCCTATCCAATTGGGTTACTTTTGATTAAAATCACATAAGGGGTCTACTTTTGCATTTCTAACCAAATTTTAGGTCATTTTTAGCAATTCCCCCAAATATCAAAGCCCATAAAACTACAAAATTATATCCTAATATCAAAATTTTTAGCACTAAATTATTTATTCAAAATATCAAAGTCCATAAAACTGCAAAATTCTATCCTAATATTAAATTTTTTAGCACTACAAATAAAATTTTAATTTTTTCTTCAAGGCAGAGTCTCCGAGAAGCTGACACGTGCCATCAACAAAATCTCAGCACAATTAGATTATAATCCTCAACCGAATTTCGTAAACCACCCTGGAACTCTAAGTTTTTCAAAAGACGAAGAAAATCAAAGAAATTGATCCAAATAAGTACTTCAGTAAAGTAAAGAGAATCACACGATTAATAAGAAAAGGAGATCACAACAATAATGAAGTAACGAGTATCTCTGAGCGCTGCCGCGTCCAATACAACCAACAAGGACAAGTAAAAAAAAACAACAAAAGGAAGAAGAAAAGAGATTCGATGAGCGAAAGAAAGATAAAAATAATGTCTCAGCAATCCATGTCTCAGCAATCCATTCTAAAATTATCGGTCACGTTTTTAATAATAATTATATTTACATATAATTAGAAAACTAAATAAATATTCATTGCTGGTAACCGGTTGAACTTGATGAATATGAACTTTTCGAACTCTCAGATCATTTTTTCTTGTTTTAGCTATCAATAAGTAAGAGAATAAAAAAATAGAAGCACATAATTAAATTTTGTAAACTCTAGATCTTATATCTATTTTCTTTTTGTTTCTACAAATTTAGTATTTTTACTTTTTACATAAATAACATATTGTATAGGTAATTTTCTTCTTCTTTTATCTTTGACATTTTTTTCCACTTCATTACTATTATTTTTTTCCTATTTTTTGATTTTTTTTTTTTTTTTCTTTTACCTTTTCTTTATCTGTCTTTTTCTTTAATTTACTTTTTTATTTTATTTTACTATTTTATTACATTGACACGTGTCACAATCTAAATTAACAGTTATACATGTCACGATCTCGTGAACTATAATTTTGCCTACGTGTCACGCTCACGATTTTGATCTAATTTATTTAGAGTTAAATAACGTTGATCGACTTTTTAATCCTCAAACTCATTTTTTTATTTTATTTCAATAATAAGAGAATAAAAAGATAAAAATACACAATTGAATTTTGAAGACTCTAGATCTTATTTATAACGATGTATATAACATATTAGGAGAATACTTTCAAGAACAAATTTTCCTTTTTTCATGATTTTAATTTTTTTTTTTACAAATTTATTCATTTTACTTTTTACATAAATAAGATATTAGATACATAATTTTCCTTTTTTTTATTTTTGACTTTTTTTCCACTACTTTGCTATTATGTATTTTCTTCTTTATTTTATTATATTTTACTTATTTATTTTACCAATTAAATATATTATTTTATTTATTTCCTTCCACAATTATGGTAATATTACACTTTTTCTATTTTTTTTATTTTTGNTATCAATTATGTTAATATTATACTTTTCTCTTTATTTTACATTTTTTAGTTTTACTATTTTATTGACACGTGTCACAATCTAAATTAACAATGACACGTGTCGCAATCTGGTTATTTAAAAATTTGCATACGTATCACGCTCACGTCGTGCGCGTTCAACTTTATATACGTCGTGCGCGTTCAACTTTATATAATAAGATGTTGATGATGAGGAAATTCTCAATCATTCTTAATTTCATAACTATATATAATGTAAACAAATTTATTTATTTTTAAATAGTTTTTTATTAGTTTAGTTTTATTTTAAATTGATCACTGCATTTTTACTTATGAAAATGTTTTTGATATCTGAGATTGGAAAAATTTCTTGAGCATTGTCGATAATGGACTACAACAACATAAATATTGTAAAAGTTAATTACCTCAAGACTTATTATATTATATATATACTAATATTATGTGTAAAAACAATATTGGTTAATTAATGTTGTTGCAAACTCTTGAAAATTTGGGTTTATATAGGCTACTCAAGCATTAATCAACGTTAATAAATAATTTGAAGAACAAAATGCATTTTTAGTGCAATATCTATCCAACAATGTCAAATAGGACATATGGATTGGTTTTGTTATTTATGACCCATCTTTATTCAGGTTCGTGTCAAATTAATATCAGGTTATACCAATACTCTCATGCAGACAAAAAAAAAAGGTAGTGAAAACTTCACCGTCACTGTAGCCAAATTGTGCTACAAAATTCGTCAGTGGATTCAAGACACTCACGCCAGTAGACGTATGCGAGAGCTTGTTACAAGCTTGGAAGTCCAGTGGAGGAAGAAACTGCAGGCCAATGTTCTTTAGATCTGCGTCGGATAATGCGTGCTGCTTGTTCAACTCAAGTTCTTCAGGAAGCTGCTTACGGAGCAGAGTTCTTTCCAAGATCATGATCTGGCCTCATCTTGTTGGGGAAGATCTGATCTGCGCCAAAATCAGATTCTACATGCTTCGTTTCGAGTTATATGTGCTTGCCACGTAGGACGCCTAGCGAAACAACAACATATCGGCGCTTAGTAGATTAATGATTTGGAATTTGGAATTTCGATTTTTAAGATCTTTACAAAATAATAAAATAATAAGGTTTTTAGAATATTTTGGAAAAGTAAAAGCACAATTGTAAAAATAAATATATATATTATATACAATACAATATTGATTTTCTCTATGGAAATATCTCTCTCGGCTTCTGGCCGATTCTCCGGAAGATTTTTGAGAAGGAAACGGAGAAGAAGGAAGATCCGGTGACTCCCGTCAATCACAGATCTACAAGGTTTGTTCTTCTTTTTGTTTAGATGAATATTGATTCCGTTACTAAATGATAATCTCAAAAAAAAATAATGTAAACGAGTCAACTAGATGCGGTGTAACACGGACAACATATCAAACCGACGATGACTAAACAAAATCCTTTTAAAAACGTGTAACAAAGTAGAATCAAAAGCCATGTATGAAACGACATTGTCTAAAATAAACCATAACATATGTGTGAAACTATTGTTCAAGTGATTGATTTTTCAATAAATTATTAAACTAAGCATCAATCTCTAAGTTGAGTCTAGTTAGTTAAAACAATACAGTGAACAAAATTGAGAAGATATGAAAAAACTGATGTGAAGAATTATATTACTAGAAAGTCGAAACAACAGAGATGCATATATGTCGGTTTATTCTTGATAATGTTTAGAAAGACATATGACCTTGAAAATAAATACATATAATTTTTCTTGAAATTAATTTTTGTTTTTATTATATCAAAACGAACACCCTGGTAATTCTCATGTTGATCTAATATTATTTTTCATGCGAGTTAGAAAAAGTTTAATCGTATATATTGATATGATTCTCTTGAAACAAACATCAAACATATGAAATGAAAAGACATCTATAGAGAGAATCAGGATGGATAGTTTTAATAGTTGTCGTTAAATTAATCGGAAAATAGGAAATATACATATCCCCAATAGATAATTACATAAAATTTAAAAAGAAGTAGAGAATTTAATTCCGGAAAACATATATAAACATCCGAAAATGCATATATATTTATTCTGGGAAACTAATCCTCCACTTCGCACACTTGATAAACTCAGAAAAATACGACAGCGTAACGGGTACACGTGGTGGTTGGTATATCAAGTTGGGATGGTAAAGTCAACATTTTCATAGTCAACGAAATTGTTTAATTTCTTCATGTCGCTGCAGCGGAAGAGGATTGCTTGCCGTTTTTAGCGTTAGGTCCATCTTCAATCTCAGCCCTCCGATCATTTCCGCAGGTACACTTGTTCGCTTGACGGACGACTGAGATTGGCGCTGGCTCAGGGGATGACACTGTGCCTAGCTTCAGCATATCGAGGCTCACTTCAGGCAACTTAGCAGCTTCTACTTCTTTCTCTCCTAGATGCGGCGTCGTTTTACAGTATTTGTAGACCACGTAGAGAATCATTTGGAGTGCACCGAGTGCAAAACCAATCACATTAGGGAACTGCAAAAAAAAAAAAAAGATAAGCAATAACATTATAATTACTTAATACACTCACTTTTCCGTTTTCTAGCTCAATGAATAAAGTACGTAAAATAAACTGATGACAAAAGTAAAGTTTATGGCAAACTTGTGCGGCATCGATAGAAGTTACGTACAAAATATAATTTCTATGTACAATAAAGATAAAAAGAACTTAATATATATTAAATTTCTTTTGTAAAAGCTAAATTCTTTAATATTTTTTTTTTAACATAAAGCGAGTCTCTTTATAATTTTAAATCGTAAAGGACAATACCAAACAAAAGTGTTTTGCTTTCTTTAATTTTTTTTATCATTTGCCGATCCATATCTCTTTTTTTTATGTATGATTAGAACCTCAAAGTCTCAGGTACATTAGAAACAAAAGCACCCACTTCATGTAATATACATTATGATAATGATTAAACATATGATTATGATGCTTCAAGTCGTGATAATAATGCTAAAACATAGATATTCACTTTTTATAGCCAAAATTAATATTTATTGACCTTTCAGAATATGCGATGGTGGTTAGTAAATTTCTAAATTGAGTAGGTGTGTTTACGTGTGTCTAGACGGTATATACATGGATCTATACAAACATGTATACTTGCAATACCAAATATTTGTACAAATTAATTTATAAATACATAAATAGATCAGAGAGAGGAAATGGCTTACAGCAACGTAGATGTCCTTGAGAGCAAGACCATAAAGGAGCCATATGACCGCACTGATTGTAAGGGTTAAGGATAAGCTAAAGGGCATGTACTCCACACTCCTTGTCTTTATTACCGTTCTCTATATTTTAAACCAAAACATATATTAATCATCATTGAAAAGAAACATTATTTAATGACTTCATTTTATATATACTTATCTTCGTACTTTCAGTACTTAAATACTTACGATGATGCTTAAAGGAGCAGCGAAAACACAAACAGAGAATCCGACACAGATTCCTCCGATGATCTTCGCACGTGTAGTTCCTTTTGCCAAGAATTGGCAAAGAAGGAGAATCACACAGAATCCTCCAAAGTTCATAAGAAGTAGTAACTTCACTGTCAACATCTGCATGCATCCATTAAGGAGTTCTTATTTACTTAGGGACTTAATTTGCTTTTGCTAACGCATGTTTTATATATGAATCGAGGGATTTTAGCTACCCGGGCTTTCTTGGGGGCGAAGGCAAGGAATATGGAGATGTAGATGGTTTCGATGAAGCAGCCAAAGGAATTGATGGTTACGAGGAGGAAGACATCTTTCTTCTGTGTTGCGTAGTAAAGCCAAAGCGTGGCGCTAAAGAGTGCCACAACGTAAGGAAGAGATTGAAACCCTTCCGTTGTCTTCTTCTTCCAAACCCTATAGAACGTTGGCCTGCATATATCCATTTCATATAATTTCAATATTAATGAATTATTTGTAAACGGAGAGTATTGATGTTCATATATATGCTCGTTTTTTGACATATTGAATAATGAAGAGAGCAAGATTGCCACGTGCACAAATAACTATTCTATGTCTTGGTTATCTAATAGATGTTGAGGTAAGTGTGAATAGAACTTACACAGGGGAGAGGAACACGGCGAAGGAGATGACATTTCCTGAAAAGTATAGAAGAATATAGCGAAAATTATGGTATTAATAAATCAGTATTATATCTCTAGAATTTAGATTAGGGTTATAGAACTTGACAAGAAAAATATATATACGAAATGAACACAAACGTTAGTATCATACCCATCAAACCAAAGACAAAGGCCCATGTGTTGTGAGTGTCGAAGAGAGGCATGATTTTCTTTTGGTCTATATAAACTGTTTATGGGTTTTAGGAGGAAGAAGAAGAGAGATTGCACTTAGATTTCTAAGTGTTTTCTCTTAATATAAAAGCTAATGGCACGAACTTAGCATTACGAGGACTTCACGTATATATAGAGGGTTAGGGCTAAAGAGAGGAATGGGTTTTGTGTGGGAGAGATGGAAAAAAGTGGAATGTTTGTGTGAACAATAATATTTTTAATATTTTGGGAAAATATTTTTTTAAAGCATTAGTGTCATTGTAGTTGTATTCCAAAAAAGAAAAAGAAATGGTATAGACCTATAACAATAATTCACACGCTAATCCATTACCAAATTAATTATACACATGTTGACGTACAAAAAACACATCTAGTACCAAATAACTTTTTTGGGGGTTTTGGCTTAAGAGATAAACACTTAATTAGTTATTACTAATGCTTGTCAATCTCAGTTTAGGCAAGCTCTTTTTTTAAGGATTGTGTCTAGATTCTATCTATGCATCCATATATACACAAACCAGTTCTAATTGGAAAACTCAAGAATGACATAAATAATTACCTAATCATTTTACGATTTTATTTGTGGGTTTTGACCAATCTGTTTATTATTCTAAAGAGTAATGACATAATAATTTTTTTGCTTAAATTGATTATTTTTTGCTTAATCATTATGTCATTTTATTTTTCTTATCATCACGCTTACGTGATTCCGTAGTCTTACACTCTTACTAAAACCAACCTAGTAATTACAAATGATCAAAATTAATGATTGTATACTTTGCAGAAACAATTTGGCATGTAGTCGAAAGTTATATTGCAAGAATTTTATGTGCGTTTAATTATATATGAAGTACAACAATATGAATAACTGGTATAAATCGATGCACTATATATAAATATAATATTATGATTTCCACTAGCTATTTCCCTATCATTATTATATTACGACAATCTGGAAACTGATTTAGATATTTTCTTAAAGAAAATGAGATTTACAAAGTTCTCACTAAATTTACGTTACCAAGCAAATTAGTTCACGTGACACTGTATGTCAAAACATTATGCCGTTTTCACTTTTAGCCCTTTTTAATCCTGATATTCATGTTTCTTTATAGAACAAATAATAATTAGCCGTTTCTCAATCATTATTATTTTGTCCGTACCATCGGAATATAAAAACAGATTCTTTCGTTTAATTACACATATGTAGGAACTCACAGTTCTTTTTTTTTTTACTTGAATATATATAGTAAATACTGTCAAAGTTTTATCTATTCGGTTTATATTTGATTTATGAATAGTTGAATACTTTTGAAAATTTTATCTATTTAAATTCTTTAAATTAAGAGAAAGAAAATTCTTTGACAAACAATATGTTAAAAAGGTTAAACATGGATATATAAAAATATTACTTCTTGTGTATTACTTTAAGTGATGTTTTGACATAATACACACAAATTAAGAAACATTGTATAATATATATTATACCCCCATTTTATATTGATTATCAAAAAATAGTTAATCATATATTATAAGTGGAAAAATTTAATAGTTGTATATTTAAAATGTAAAATATCACTTAAAATGAAACAATTTTGTTTTGCTAAAACTCCGTTAAAGTAATTATGATTTTATTAGAGACATTAAAGTTTAGATAATTTGCAAAAACTATAATCATACACTTGTCCTACACATCGAAGATATTTATCTAAAACAAAATGGATTATTTTTAGAGACCAAATCTTGATAAATAACATAAATAATCAGTCATTAACTTAATGAAACGAAATACTAGTTTTACTGTATCAATAATTGGAGGGATAATATGAGAAACCTCTTTTCAAAAAAAAAAAAATATGAGAAACCTAACTACAATATAGTTCCCCATCAAACCCTTAACAAATTTACCACAAAAAAAAAAAAAAAAATCTCTTGTAATTTTAAAAGATTGAATTATACAATTTTTATAAGTAATTATGGTTTGGAATGAAAGTTTAATGAAATCTTTTGTCGGACACAAAAAGTAAAAATAAACTTCATCACGTACGTCAGGCCTCTCGAGTCGTGTGGACGTCACGCACGCATGAAAGGTAGAAAGCTCTGTGAGCGTTACAAGTGGCAAACTTTAAGACACAGTGGCAATTATACGTACAACCTTTTTCCTCTTTTTCGACAGTAGACGTATCCACCTTTGCTTTGTAAGGAAGGTTTTTCTTAGATTGTTTTGACGCTCTAAAAAAATATGGTCATTGCCTAATTGGTAAGAATGTCCCATCAACAGAAATGGCTGATTAGTTAGTTACGTTTAGGCCTCCGATCTATAATTTAATTAGTTTTTTAAGTCAATCACATTCATTTCATCGAGTTTAAATTGAGCTAATACTATATAGATAATATTAATATAATCATTAAGGTGTTTATTGTTTATTGGTTCTCCTGCAACAAATGCTGCGTTTACCGATGATTCCGGTTATTAGCGTTTGAGAACAATTATCGCAACCGTTTTCCGTTTGGAACCGCTAAATTACATATATTGGTCACGTTTAATTTATCAAATTTCTAAACCGATTGTTGTGAGATATATTAATAATCGCTCGAAGTGTGACAGTGGAGGACAAGAGCAACAATCATGTGTTGCAACTGGTCTCCCTTCGTGATTAAAGAATGTGCTTCATGATGATTGTCCCATTACCTATGTGTAATCGGGGCTTGGCTTTGTTTTTTTTTTTCAGATCGTATTGCTTTGTTCTTAATCTTTCCTCTGCTGCGAGGGTTTTGAAGTGGTTTTTGTTTCAAATAAATTCAGATGGAAACAAAAAAAAAAGACACATTAGATTTTCAGGATAAATGTACTATATGCTAGTCACTGTGACGACAAAGAAATAAGATTCTCCTAGATGTCATGTCTAATTATCCAACGTGGAATCTGCCCACTTACAATAATTAATAATAATTCCGTTATTTCGGTATAAATACTGTTTCTTCGTTTAGATTTTTTTTTTTTTTTCGGTAAACACCTTCGTTTAGATTCATTTAGAAGAAAGTAAAAACATATTATTATTTGTCTTTTTGCTATCTGTGGTTTACCACCTGAGTCACCAGACTCGAGTCAAATTTCATACCTAAGTCTTCAATCATCGTAATCATATCATATATATAGTCATATATTTAATAGCCAGATGAAATTAAATACAATTAAATCTCCAACCGGTGACATATAAATATAATGGGTGGAAATTTTTCATATAGACCTTTTCCCCGCAAACTAGTTTTGCTTGACACACAAGAAAACAGTATTTGCATCAAATGATAAAAAGTTTGGGTGAAAATTAAGAAAATATCAATTCAAAGATAATAGAATTAATGTATCCACAACTTTTTCCTACTATTTTTGATTCCAACCAAATGATCAGTGGTTTCGTTGAATTTTAACCTCTCTTTTTTGTTTATCGTCGAAATTAACGTCTCTTCGTAAAAGACAATCATTTAAAAAAAAAACTTGACATGATTGGATAGATTAAAATAAAATCGATTTTGATGGATATCCATTGATGGTAAACTATGCAAACACGGGAAAATTATGCAAAAAACAAAAAAAAAACTACCAAATCATTTTCTTTCAATTGTCCATTCTACAATTTTGTTTAAATAATCAGTTTATTTGGATTGAACCTCGGACCAACAAAATTAGTACCACTAGATATATATATGTATATATTCCGAATTTATGGTATACTATGGTTTATAATTAATTTTATAATATGATTTGAGCTTGTTGCTTTACAAATATGTACGTGTTTTACATGACTTAATACAATTTAGAAAATGTATTTATACTTTCTTATGAGTTACGAACTTATGCTTCATGAATATACGCATATACATAGATGTTCAGTTTATATATGCAAAAAATAAGGAAAATGAAATAAATGAAAAAATGAAAGAAAAAAAAAAATAGTTCCATAATTGGTTACGTTTCCAAATTCCAACCTCCTCCACCATCCAAGCACCACTTGGAAAGTTCATACAACTTGAGCCTTTGCTTTAAGAAAGGTCACACACCACATTTCCTTTTAAACTCTTTTTATATTCTAAGATAATTCATGGCGATATTTAGTATTGTTAATATTTGTGATGATAAATGCTACATCGGTTATATGTAGTGGACTAGTCCTCATCTAATAATATCTATCAAATTTCAAATCGTGTGTGTATTAAAAACATAAATTACGAGGAAAATAACGACGATAGAAGAAACTTTAATTGAATGAGATAAAAATTGTGCTTTCTATTCTTGTGAAATTTAATATGACAATTTTTAATGTTTTATTTCCTAAACTATCACAATTTTTGTTTTTGTTTTTGTTTTAATTTAAAACCACAAAAAAATAGGATGGATTCTGAAAAAGTTTTAGAGCCCATAATAAAATTATTTAGAACCTCTTCTGAAAAATTTGAAGTATTCTTTTTATATTTTGATAAATTTATAAATATTTTAAATATCTGTGATACTAAAAAAAAACTAAAAAATGATCATTTTTTTTGTCGTAATTAGTAGTATTGTTTGGTATTTTTAAATAAATTCAATGCATCCATTTGACACGGAACGTATATATCGTAAAAGCAACAACATAATGAACAAATGATTAACCCGTTGTTATATCAAACCGCCACGTTGGTTAAAACAATCATATATTTATGAGTGACACACTTGATCTCTTTGTCATGCAGCATGACTAATGATAATGTCAAAAATTCATAAAAATTAACTGATAGTAATAATTATGAAGTTATATTGGATAAATATCTAAAAGAACATACAATTCAATGAACAAAGTATTATATATTCTAAACTTTATTTTAATATAATCATCACGACTCACATATATCGTTATGCTTCATATTTATCGTAAATTTTATGAAATACCTTAAAAGTCACTCTTTTAAAAATTAAAAGCATTTCAGTTGTGTATAACTATAAATTATGATAGTTAAGACTACTTCGTCATAATAAGTAAGTAATAGATGCTAGTTTTGAATTTTTTGGTACTTCATATGTTGAAGTTTATAGTGTCTATAGTTGTTTCCAGAATTTGCTATTATCTACTGATTTTTTACCCTAATCTTCGCTACTCACATTCACATATATTTTCACTACTCAAATATATTATTTCTACGCAGCGGTAAAACTTACCCAAAAAAAAAACCACTTGAGTCGTCAGACACAAACAGTAATTTAGAAATATTATTTTTCCAATCATTACATTAAAATTTTAACATAAGATTTAAGAATTTGTGAATTTTAATATAAGAGATTTTTCAAAACTAGATCTTTTCAGCTCTTTATAATAGTTTTTTTCTATGAGATTATGTTCTTTTTATCACTTTTTCTCTAATAAAGAGAGGAGAACTCGAATGGCAGAAAATATCAAAGAAAGAAAATAAAATAAATAAATAAATAAATAAATAAAGAAAACAAAAGCAAAAGAAGAGGAGAGGAGTCACAACAATAAAATGTGGTTCTTCTATTGTACGTAGTTGCTCTCAGCCTCTCCATCCAATCTCCTTCTCTTCATGTTTTTTTTTCCTCTTCAGTATCTTTCTGTTTTTTCAAATTTTTTTTTTTTCAGATATCGACAAACTTGAATCGCAAAAATACATAAGCGGCGTTGGTGTTGTCTGCGTTTATAACATTTAAATACTATTCGGAGCTAGAATTTGAGTCTCTAATTTTGAAGTCCCAAAACCGATCCTTGGATAGTATCATTTTTTTTATATTTAAAAAAATGTATACCGAAGATCTAAAGTCGAATCTTGCAATTTGCTAACGAATACTTGATTTGCATACGAATAACTACCATGAAAGAAGACAAAAACAGTATAATTTTATTCAGTAGAACCTCTCCAAAATTAATACTCGATAAATTAATAATCACGATAAATTAATAAATTTCTCCGGTCCCGATCGAGTTGGACCAGTGTAAAAATTAATAAAATTCGATAAGATAATAAAATAATATTTTTTTTAGAATCCCTATGTAATTACATGGTCCCAATAATATCATAAATTAATAATTATATATATATATATATA
>OVAY01002175.1:0-20355 GCA_900406395.1 Kernera saxatilis | reverse complement strand
CTAGGTAAAAGTGTTTCTCAATGTCGTGTGGTACCTTCCAAGAGGCTAAAACCGACTATATATAACCCTAGGGTAAACCTAAACCTATTGGGACTTAAACTAAGTGGATAAACATCAAAATCCAATTTTTCAGGCGGTGGACCGGTCACGTGGACCGGTCAGGTACAAAGGTAATTTCCGTCCGGTCCACGGACCCGGTCTAGTTTATGCGAAAACAGCTTCACAACTCCATTTTCCAATGCGCATAACTTTCAGCTCGTAGCTCCAAATCCAACGATTCAAACGGCTATGGAAAGATGGTACTAGTGAATAGCTCGTGTCTAAATTTGAAGCAATACCAATGTAGGGAAGGCCACGAACGGATGCTGAAACTTTAACCTGTCAGCTTGATCCTTTTTCGCCAAAAATCCACACTTTTGCTCAAATGTCCTGTAGAAAGGTTAAAGGCTATACATAGACTAAAAACTAGTTCTTTTCAGTCAAAACTTCATGAGAACACGTTATTAAATCCATAAAAACACGTTGACAAAAAAAAAATCCATAAAAACACTTACAAAAACGGTAAAAACAAAAGTATATCAGCAAACCAAAACTTTATAACAGAAAACTATCATAAAACTAGCCACCTAAACTAATCAATCCATGAAATCCCCATTGATGAGCTCTTGAACCCAACTAGTGATCTACTCAATGATATTGAAACAGAACACAAAAGAAATCATGATAAATTACATCATAAAAGAAATAGAGAAAGACGTAAATGGGGTCAAACACTTCTCTAAGTAGTACAAAGGATGAATGATCTCCCTAAAGCGTAAAAATGAAGAACAACGAAGAAAAGTGTTTAAAACTCTGAAAAACGAGTTGAGAGGCTTCTCTCTCTGTTTGTATCAGCTAGCGGATATGTCTCTCTTATTAAATTTGTGTTGAAAAACCTAAGGGGAATGAGTATTTATAAGCCTTGAAGTTGTGGCCGCGGGCGGCCTCTTTGGCCACGACCAGGACCTTATTTCTCCTCTCTCCTTTCTGCTGTTGCTTCATTTACAAGCATGAAGAACATGTTTTTACTGTAGTCGGCATACCTTTTGATTAAACCATTGGATTGACTTCAAACCATTAGGATATGAAAGCTAACTCATGTGGCTTCCGTGTGTCCAAAGTTAAGAAAGATTTAACAGTGGGAAGATGCCTTAAAATTATGTAAAAACTATGAAAAACAACAGTAAAAACAGGTAAAAGAATGATGTGATCAATGACTTAGCATTTTCAATTGACTCGGTTTTCTGTTCTTTTCGTTTATTGAACTTGAAAAGACTTGAAACACTATAAATATACTAAAACACTACAAATCTCTAAGGTATAAAACTGAATGAAACACTTAAAAGGAAAGATTAAAATCCATGATAAAAGCCATAATAACATAGTATATCACCAAGTAAGGAGTTCTTGAATTTAAAAGTCAACACCTACCCTAATTTGAAGTTGATTATCCCAAAATCCAAGCAAAAATACACAGAATTCGAGTTTCTCTGATCTTCCGTCAAGTCTTTTAAAGATAATTATGTCTAATCTTGATTCAAAAGATAACATTCGTGAATTAGATGCTTGCAAGTCATGGCGTAAAGCGGTGATATCTGTTTGGGTAGGGGTAAACATATAAGGTTTTTTTTTTTTTACTAAACGTAGCAATTTGATTAAACTCCATGATCCATTAGATTGGAAGTTGTACACTTTGAATCTGTCAAAGTTAGCTAAATAAACGATGTTTTAGGCAAGAGACGTCTGGTTACTCAAATTTAACTTAAAAAAATGTGTTATTCTTTAACCAATTTCCTCGAAAGCATGTAAAACTTGCCAAAGTAACCAACCATCTCTTGAGTAACACACGTTAGATTTAGCTAACTTTAGCATATTCAAGGTATAAGACTTCCATTCAAATGGATCGTTGAGTTTAATAAAATTGCCTCGTTTAGGAAAACTCAAAAGCCATGGATGTTCATCCATTTCAAGAACAAATATTTCCACTTCATGCTATGACTTGCAAGAAACTAATGCACGGATACTACCTTTTACATCAAGACTTGACATTATTATTTCCAAAAAACTTGATGGAATAGTGTACTCTCACCTTTCTGTTATCATTTACTACTCCAGAGCCACTGCAAGTTTCTATTTCATGGATTACTTGTGGATCAAACTCTCCGATGTCTTAAATGCATCTAAGTTGATTGCTCTTATTCTGCTACTCAGTAATCCAAAAGGATCAGAGCAGGGCGTTATTTTGTCCATCCATTTGTTGATTCAAGGAAAATTAATGGTCTTTTTACTATTTTCAAAAAAAAAAATCCATGTTTCTCTGTTTACCGTTAGTCTAGTCACTCATGGGAATTTGACTAGCATCGGCTTGGCGTGATCCTATGTTCCTACCTGATCGGGAGAATATGGTAGAAAAATCTCCAAAAAAAAATTCTCAACTTCATCTGGTCCTATGAGGATGGATTCATGAGATTTAATGTATGGATTCATGTTTGTATCTCTATTTACCGTTAGTCTAGTCACTCATGGCAATTTTACTAGCATCGGCTTGTCATGATCCTATGTTCCTACCTGATTGGGAGAATTTAGTAGAATAATCTCCAAAAAAAATTCTCAACTTCATCTGGTCCAAACCTTACCTATGAGGATGGATTCATGAGATTTAATGTATGAGGGCATGAGTTTTTCATATGATGTTACAACATCATATATCAATAAACTTAGCCTGTCATGCTACTAAGTTCAAGGCAGCTATGTAATACGGTTATAATCGACCATGCCATATTGTATAACATAGCAATGTTCTTTACAAACTTAATTGCTATGACCAATAACCAACTTCTTTACAATTATTTTGAAAGGAATATGTAGTTTCTAAAATATATAAGAAAACTATGTTAAGAAAATGATATGTTAGCATGACACTAGTTTTGAGTTTTTACAGAACTAAAAATAAATGTAACAATGAAGCTGTTTAAAAATGGGAAAAATGTCAAAAAAAGCGTGAACTTTCAAATTGTTGACGATTTAAGCGTCAACTTCCAAAATACCATTTAAATACTAAGGTTTTAAATGACTTTTTAGTTAAATAGTAAACTTGTGTTGACTATGCCATATGAGGCACGTCGTTAAATTTAATCGTATTCCGTCTGTATATTTAATGTATTCCGTCTGTATATTTAACGTATTCCGTCTAGCATAAATGATGATTACTAATTTGGTTAAAAAAACATGAACTTTCAAAATTATAGACGATATAAGTATCAACTTCCAAAATGCTATTTAAATACCAAAGTTTTGTTTGAGTTTTTAGTTAAATGGGAAACTTGTGTTGACTACGCCATATGAGGTACGTCGTTAAATTTACAGATAGAATACGATTACAGAGTTAAATATATGTTAGACGCCTCCGTTTAGCCTAAACGACATTGTTAGTCCATTAATAAGACGACGTCGTTAGTCCATTAATAAAACGACGTTGTATATGAGTTTTTTTACTTGATTAAACTCTCCGTTTGGTCTTTTGGGTAGTATATTTGAAGTTCTTCACAAAGAATACTAAACAAGTAAAATATACTTCTCTTTTTAATTTTACCTTCTTGTATAGCATATCTGTTGACGCATCACTCAATCTTGTTGTACTTAAACAATAACATCCCATTCTTACCTCTTTTGGGCTATAGACTTATATTTTTGATCTGTATATGTTCATTTTTACTTGAATCAACTCCCCGTTTGGTATTTTGGGTAGTATATTTGAATTTTCTCCCAAAGAATGCTAAACAAGTAAAATATACTTCTCCTTGTAACTTTACTTTCTCGTTTAGCATATCTCTTGATGCATCACTCATTCTTGTTGTTCTTAAGCATTAACATCGCAATCTTACCTCTTTTTGTGTTTTTGATCCGTATATGACTTTTTTTACTTGATTCAACTCTCTGTTTGGTCTTTTGGATAGTATATTTGAAGTTTTTTCTAAGAAATACTAAACAAGTAAAATATACTTCTCCTTATAAGTTTAGCTTCTCCTATAACATATCTCCTGACGCATCACTCATTCTTATTAATGGACCAACGATGTCGTTTAGGCTAAACGAAGGCGTCTAGCAGCCATTTAACTTTGTTTAGCCTAAATGATGGTTGTTAATTTGGTTAAAAAAGCGTGAACATGGACGATTTAAGCGTCAACTTCCAAAATGCCATTTAATTACCAAAGTTTTGGTTGACTTTTTAGTTAAATAGGAAACTTGTGTTGACTATACCATATGAGACACATCGTTAAATTTACAAACGGAATTTCAGAGGTTTTAACAAACGTTTGTTGTTCTTATGGGTGACCAGAGGTTTTATCTCCCTCAGTATATCCATCTGTCTGTGATGGCCCTGGCCCGAGTCCCAGCCCATTAGTCCTAAAAACCCAAAGCACTTTAGTTAAAACCCTAGTATTTAAGCCTAAACCCTAATTAATTAGTCCTAAACTCAAGTCCTAAGCCCAAGTCCAACCCGCTAACCTCTAAACCCTAGTACCATAATCCTTAGTCATTCTTTATAAATACCCCCATAATCCCTTGAGAGAGAGCCATCCCTTTTTCTTCCAGAGAAACTCTGCAGAAATTCTCTCTTTTCTTTCTCTCTCTCCGCGAGTCTCTCTCTCTCTCTCCGTGAGTCTCTCTCTCCTCGCCGGATTTCTTTTCTCTCTCTCCTTCTCCACCGCCGGACTTCTCTCTCCTCGGGCGAGCCACCGCGAGCCGCCGTCGTTTTTCTGGCGAGATCCCTCCGTCGCGCGCCGTCAAGCACCGCCGGTCGTCCTCTTTTCCGGCGACTTTTCCGGCGAGCCGCCGCTTTCTCCGGCGAGTTCTTCCGTCGCCGCCGCCGCCATCTCCGATCTCCTTCTCCGATTCGATGCCTTCTTCTGCAAGGTAACTTAAAACCCTAGAACCATTAAGGAAACCCTAGATCTATTTTACAAACCCTAACTTCTAAAATAGGAAACTCTAGATTCCCTTTTCCTTAATTAAAGATTTCCTAATCGAGACTTCCTGATTTATAACTTTCCTAATTAGAGGTTTTCCGATTTGGAAACTTTCCATTTTCGGAAATTTTCTAGTTTTTGAAAACTTTCTATTTTTAGAAAGTTACAATTTTAGGAAAGTTTTCTTTTTCGAGATTTTTTTATTTTGGGAAAGTTTCCATAAATGGAAGGAGCCATTTATGGAAAGTCCTGCAATCCTTTTCTGATCTGTAAGGTCTTATGTGTTCTCTGTTTCAGTACTCAATCTCCGCAAGACATGTCAGCTGAAAGGAAATGCCAAGCCAAGCGGGATCAATCCAGTGCAACCATCTCGAATAGGCTAAGGTGAGGAGTGTGATCTGCAGATCCTTAGTAGACAATAGATATGTGTGAACCTGTGTGGGTTGGATATTAGCAATGGGGATTATGCATGATAGTTGGGTGATGCTGTTTGGGTTACAAGGCATGTTAGTATTGAGTTTAGGTGATTGTACGCTGGCTATGACCGATTAGGGGGAAGTTTCCTTTTCGTATTTTCGTAGTTGGCCTAATTGTTGGGTCTACGGACTCGGAGGGGTCGACGGGCCAGAACACGGTACTGGGCCGACGGGCTGGCACATAAGGGTGCTGTCCAGAAAGGGAACTTATCCTAGGGTACCAAGCTGGTTTTGTTGGCCAATTGCTTGAGCATAGTCCTGTCTGTTAGTATGTGTCTATGCTGATTGTGTTTACGCTCCATGCAGTCTCCTATGTGTGATTGTTGTTATTGATTATCTGGTTTATGCTTGTTCTGTATATGTGCTATCTAGTCTGGATCATGTGGGCAGGGACGACCACTCCCACTGGCTAACCTTGGTTACACACCCCTCCTTTTTCTCTTTCAGGTAAAGGTAGTTTTGGCGGGAAATGCAAGGCTATACCGTTGGTGGGTTTTACAAGGGTTTGGACCTAGATCCACTGGATCATTGACATCATTCTTGACCCGCCCGGGTCGGGGCTTCACACTGTCTTTCGACCCGCAAGAACATCCATCAATGTAGTTTTGCCTGCACCACTTGATCCAACTAAAGCTGTAAGAACACCATGCGAGAAGACTCTACTCACGTTTGATTACAGCTCTAGTCTTGTCTCTGGTACACCTTGGGAAGGCATCTCTTCAGATATTAAAAAAAAAAAATTGTTATGAACCATAGATAAATGCTTATCGACGAAAGTGAAACAGAGAAGTGAACTTAACCTTTGGCAGATCAACATAGTAGTTAATATTGTGGATAGTCATTGTTAATGGTTTGAGTGGAAGAATCATTACCTGCTTCTCACTATTTTCTTTGTTTTGGATATGATACTGAAGCAGTTTGGGTTTCTTCATTGGGATGCTCCTCGAGCTTTTCTTAGAGCTGTAAGAGAAAAACATAAGAACAAAAGCTGCCATATTGCAACAGATATTTATAAGAAAGGATCATTAGCAATATAGACTCTCACGGTTAAGATAAGCCAAGGCGAATTAAAGTGACTATGTTGTTGAAGAGAATTACATAACAAATGAGGTCCGGCTCAATTATTAGAGAGACATGCCCGCAAGGTGGTGGGCTAGTGGTAGAGCGAGCATGGGTGAAAGGGTGAAACTCCCTGGCGAATTTTTTTTTAAAAATTAATACAGCCACGATAAGCCACATTTTTTTCGTGACTTAATCGTAGGGTTTTCTTTTTTCAACTCTCGTCTTCTTGGACAAAACATGACACTTAGAAGAAAAAAAACCAAAAATCTAAATTCTCTTCTTCCTCTCAAATCCCTTCCTCCTCTCAAATCTCTTCGCCATGCCTCCGTTCGGCCGAGGTCCCGTCCGTCATGCCTTCGCTTTCTCCGTCGGGTTTATGTCTCTTTATCATTGTCGCCCACTTTCTCTTTCGTAGATTTAGGATTTGTGCCTATGTAGCTCAATGTCTATTTCTTAGATTTCGGTTTTGTGTCTCTTTGTCTTTGTTTTTACTCTCAACCCTTTTCTACACTTTCGATTTGAAGTTTGATAGTTTTAATTTGGTTCTGGGTTTGTTTGAAAAGCTGCAATTGGTAGATTTGAATTGGGTTTTGAGATCTCATGGGTTTGCTGTGGATGTTCTCTTTCTTATGGGTTTTTGTTTGTTATAGGGTTTGAGGAAACTTGTGGCTGATGCCTCGAGATTCTTGAACGAAAAAGTAACCAAGGCTGTTGTCACCGTGCCTGCCTACTTCAACGACTCACAGAGGACAGCTACAAAAGATGATGGTCGCATTGCTGGGTTGGAAGTTCTTCGTATTATCAATGAGCCCACAGCTGCTTCATTGGCTTAGGGTTTGAAAGAAAAAGCAATTAAACAATTCTAGTCTTTGATCTTGGTGGTGGTACCTTTGACGTCTCAGGTACTTGACATGAAACTTTTGCTAAGATTCTCTATATTATCTTTTTGACTTCCATGGACTTTGGATGTATTAGTACCATCTAATATTTTGTGATGTTTCTTATTACGCAGTGCTCGAGGTTGGTGATGGTGTGTTTGAAGTGCTTTCCACTTCATGCGACACACATTGGGGTGGTGATGACTTTGACAGGGTGAATTAAATGCACACACTAATCTGAATGCCCATAATCAAAGAGATTTGAATCTGTTTACTCCTTATTCTGTGTTTTACCTGATAGAATTTAAGTTTTGTATTGCAGAGAGTTGTTGATGGGCTTGCTTCAAATTTCAAGAAGGATGAAGGCATTGATCTTCTAAAAGACAAGCAAATAACGGAGGCAGTAGAAAAAGCTAAATTTGAGCTTTCCTGGCTGACTCAGACAATTATGAGGTACATTTAATTTTGTCCTAAAGTTTTGACTTGGTACTTTCACAAGAATGTGGACTCTGATTGATATATATTATGTGCCCAGCTTGCCATTTATCACTGCTGCTGCCATGATAAATAGCCCTCCAGTCCCCAATCCGACAGTGTCTAATGATGTTGATTCTACTCCAGCAAGTCACAATTCTGACTAAGATAAGTCGTGTGCATTACTTTGTCTATAAGTTGTATTTCTTCATCACTTGTTTTGTAAGATTTCTAAGACTTTTGTAAGTCTTTTGTAGTAAGACTTGACTTTTGGTATTGTATTGATATTGATTTCTATTTGGAGTTGGAAATGGATTTAGAATTGTAATTGTATTTGGTTTCACGTTTGGTTTCAGGTTTGGAAATTGATTTGATTTCAGGTTTTCAAAATTTAATTTTTTTTTTTTTCAAATGTAGGCTTAGCCACGGAATAGCTATAAACTTATGTGCTACGATAAGGCCACAAAAATATCGTGGCTATCTAGCCACCGAAATATAAGTGGCCATTTCGTGGCTAAAATAGCCACGAATTCACGTGTGGCTATGTCGTGACTATATAACCACGAAAAGCCACGAACTAAAAAAAGCCACGAGGCTATAGCCACGATTTTTTTCTGTGGCCATTCGTGGCTATACGTAGATTTTTTACTAGTAGCTTTTAGCTTTAGCTATCCATATATTCCACTTTACTTTTCTCAAATTACATGATTTTTTTTTTAATGGAAAGTTTGTCAGAATAGAACAAAACAAACTTAAAAAAAAATAGAAGTTATGAAAAAAGTATAGGAAAAAAAAAATATTTATAAAATAATCGAATAATTAATAAATTTAATAGATATTTTCTAATTGTAGATAGCTATAAAATATTAAGTTAATTTGATTTTTTGTTGGTTAATAGAATTAATTATTTTTTTGCTAGTTAACATTTTTTATTATTACATTTTTTTATTTTAATTAATTTTTCTTTTTGTTGGTTAATAGAAAATTAAGAGATATTTTTTTTTTGTTAGTTAACTTTTTTTAAGTTCATTTTCCTTTTCTATTTTTGTCAAAATATTATCATCGCGAATTTGTGTTAAACGATAACATGGACTAATATAATTCAGCTTAGGATGGACATGGGCCAATCGTATCGAGTTTTTTAAATCCTATGTGGACGTCTTTAGAAGCTAATAGTTTCAACTTTGATATAGTATAGACTAGGTTTTGGATCCGCGCTACGCATGGACTTTCTAAAATCCTATACAATCATTAATATTTATGTTTAATTTAATTCTCAATTTTTTTAATATGATTTTTAATCAAATTAATGTTAAAAGAAAGTTCAATAAAACACTGTTGAAAAAAAGTTATCAATGTTTTTTTTACAGTTTTGTTTTTCTTTCAATAACAATAATTCAATTATTTTCTAACTCTAAAGATATTAGAAAGATGATGAAGTTTACAAAATTATTTTGCAAACATAACCAAAAATTAATTTCGCTATATACTTATCATTTGTAGTATGCATTAAGAAGATGATTAGTACATTATGATATACAACTTTGACTTTTTTTCATACTTGATTAGAAGTTAAAAAATAAGTAGAACTTATATATTTTCTTTTTATCAAAAGAAAAATTTACATTGTTTCTTCTTTAGTGCACCTCCGTGTTTTTAAGTATATGCTCATAATATTATGCAAAAAAACAAAATTTCAATATATTTCCTTAAAAAAAAAAGTTCTACTTCTTTTGGATGGCACATTGATTTTTTGTGTTTAAACAACCTCAGAAACTTAGGCTTTCTCGGCTCTTCTAACCCTAAAAAAACAATGACTTACACTCTTAATCACGATCATCAACATGCATTTTTCTGTTTTCCACATCATTCAGAATCTTTGTTGTAACATTAGCATATTCGTTAAAGACAACACATTTTTTCTCACTTTTCTTACTTTCATTTTCTCTTTAAGATATGTTTTCTTCTCATAAATTTTTGTATGACAATGAAATCATATCAATATTATCATAATCTAATCCCTAAAAACTTCACACAAGCATAGACTCTTCTGGTCTCTTAGCTTTTTCTATTTTAACCGAAAACATTTCAAGTTCTGTACTTTTTAATTAATTTCTTATATATAAAATAATTTTGGAATCAATTTATGATTGTATATATTTCGAAGTTCATAAAAATGGCCACCATATTTTTTCTTTTCAGATTCTCAATAAAATAATCCAAACCAACATAAGAAGTTGCACAAACATAGCAAANAAAAAAAAATAAAAAAAAAAAAAAAAAAAAAAAAAAAAAAAAAAAAAAAAAACAGAAAAAAGACCAAAGAAGAGAGGAGCTTTTTACCGAGAGATAACGACTTTTCCGAGACAAATAGAGCTTGCAACCACGAAATTGCGACATACGATTTTTTACAATCTTCTGTTGTCATGATAATGATAACTTTAAAATCTTAATTTTATGATACAATATTATCAATCATTACCTGCTATTTTATTTATGTTTAGGTTATCCAGATAGTCTATTTTGGTTTTTTCTGCATTTGACTTTTTTTTATCCGTATTTGACTATTTATATTTTTCAAATGCACTAATAGATGGAAATAACACATCAAAAGTTAAAGATTGAAAAGAATCACACTCATAAGAAATTAAAGCCAAATTGTTTTCTCAACACTATTGATATGTTCATATATTCAGAATCACAAGTTCATTTTAATTATAGTATGAGCCAATTGTGTGTTTCACAATCAATGACAAAATAGCTACTATTATCATAATACATTTAAGAAATATACCAAGGCTACCAAGAATATGACCAGTTTTGGCAGTCCTGCTTGCTTCTCTTTAGGCAAGAGTGTGCAGTCCAAGAGGTCTCACGATCTCTGCTCTAAATCAATGCATTTAATCATTGTTTAAATTATCCCTAGTTTCTGATCTTAAATTTACTCGTATATAAAAAAACCATCAAAAGATTAAATTATCATGTTTAGAATACATAAACCGTTGTTTTTATTTTGAACTGAACATAAATCCAAAACATTATGGAAGAACACAACACAAACCCGATAAATCACATATGTCACGACCATGATTTTTACTCTGTTGTGGTTCTGTTTCATATGGCTTTTGGCCAGAATGTGACTCTTCCGTCGCGAGAATCACATAGGGTTTCCGGTCACCGCTACTAACCACGCGAGTTTTTCAGTCGGGTTCCGATGAGGTTTGGAGCCAAGTATTTTATGAAGTAATCCTCTAAGTGTACTCCATTTAAAATCATGATATGCTTCCCGTACGTACCCTTTGCCAATCTTCTCCAAAACTTCAAGTTGGCGTTTCAAAGCCCTTTATACAACAAAATACATCAACATCACAAAGATTATATCTTTAAAATTTTAGGTCATGGACGCTAAGTTTTTCTTTTTTGGTCGAAGATTACGCATAGAAGAAACATAACATCAAATTAATGATAGAGCTTGAATAAGAAACATATAAAAAATCAAAAGAAACAGTAGAAAAAGATTGACCATAGTTAAGACCGCTCACGGCTGGCTTCTTTGTTGCCGGATTCTTTTTCTCCAAAACTACAAATCAAAGAAAAAATTAATTAAAATCACATGGTAAACAATGGAAACATAGGGAAATCGATATGAAAAAAAAGCCAAAAATAATAAGATTTAGGTTTCTTTCGAATGCGTTCAAAATAGTATTTATAGGGATCTAATAAAAAAGCTAAACATCTAAAGTTTTTAATATATAGTATAGATTACTTTATATTGTTGTCCTTCAGTCCACACTTTATTCTCGTTGTTCCAAGTAAATCTTGTTGAAAATTTTAATTAAGTTAATTGGCAAGTCTCTTCAGATTCTTTGTTTTTCTCATCTAGATTGTAAACACCGTTATTAATTAAATGTAAACCCAAAGCAAATAAATCTTTACCATATGTCATCTTTCGAAAGCTTTTTCAAAGTCTGCGAAATAATGGATACTGATAACCGTACTTGTTACTGAATTATTTGTCAAAGTTGTCAACCAAGGGAAGGAGTGCTAGGAACAAGCTCTATGTCTTTCTCTCTAAGATAAAAAAAAGTTTGATATCTATATAGTTTTTTATACATGTTCTCTTATTTATATATAATATATATTTTTAATTATATTTTACCATATTTTCGTTTTTATTATTAAGTAGAAACTTTCCATTTTAATACTAATCGAAAATTGTACATTTTTCCGATTAGGAAGCAACACTTTTCCATATATTTATTTAATTGATACTTCAAATGATAATACATATATTGTGCTCTCGATAACTTTCCTAATTAATATCTAGTCACTTTCCTTTTTCTTGTTAATTAGAAAACTACACATAATTTCAATATGTTGATTTTTCATTTTAATACATGTTATTTTTCATTTTCTTCTGATTTTCTTTTTTTATTTTTGGCAGATTATTATCACATAAAATTTATGTTAAATGATGACGTGGACCAATCGAATCAGATTTTTTAAATCCTATGTGGACGTCTTTTAGGAGCTAATAGCTTCAACTTTTATATAGTATAGACTAGATTTTGGATCCGCTCTATTAATTTATATATCGGTGATAATAATAATATATATCCTATATATAAAAATTCATAATAGTTTTAGTCTTTAAAATTTTTAAATTATCATTGAGGTGAATATTTTAATTAAACTGTATAATTTTTTAATCTAATATTAACTTTTTTATTGTTAATAGAAAAATATGACATAATTTATTTTTAAATGTTATTATTAAGTTAGTCTTTTTGTTGATAGGAAACTATGACATAATTTTTGTATCTCCTAAATATTTTAGTTAATAGAAAACTACGACATAATTTTTTTTTTTCCTATTAACAATAGTTCCTTAGAATTATTTTTTTTTCATTTTTTTTAGTGGAAAACTATAAACAACATAATTTTCTTATTTGTTAACAGGAAACTTCGATAAAATTTGTTATGGAATTTATGATATTTTCTAAGTTGTCAAAGAATTTGTCGTGATAAGAAAGAAAGGTATATTTTGGATAAATGAGAAGAAAATGTTTCTATGATTAAATTTGGTGAAAACGTATTGAAATATGATGTCCTACTTGTGTTTATTTATTTATAGGATATGTGATTTTGCTATTTCACTTTAACAAAATTCATAGAGCAACTGACACAAAAATTACAAAATCAATTTACCAAAAAATTTAAACATGGTTGGGCAAATATGCAACATATTCTTTGTACTCATGATGTGACATATTTCATAATAGAAGACGAATTGTATGATATATTCTCTTTACTTGTCGTCTTCTTCTCTAGCACTCACATAAGCCTATCTCTTAGATCGAAAATAAAAAAATCCGGCTATGGCAGAGACGAAAATTTACCAACCACTTCGTACTATGCTCGTCGTTAGTCTAGTTCTTATGCTGTAATTTCTCTCTTCTTACCTGGTGAAGCCTTCTTTTGTTGACACCAATTCTAGCGATTCCTTGTCCTTCGCTTAGCTCAAGTCGGCCGTATCCAGACTCGCACTCGTGGATAACTTCGTTTATGTATTCGTAAACACGGGAGCGTTTTGATATTTTGCTTCGTATTGTTATATGTTTGCTCTTTGTTTCCTTACCGTAACGGCAATCGGCTGCGTTTTCACCACCATTATTGCTGTGATTCTAGCTGCAGCAGGAGCTGCTGCTGCAGTTCTTCTAACTTCCTACCCGGAGGCTATAACCGAGCTGAAGAACCTGGTGGACTCATTGGACCTGCACCTATACGTCAATGCAATCACCACAACTTAGAAGAACTAAGAGAAAAGAGAAATAATAAAAATATGAGGGCGATAAGTAGAAGTAACTTTGATTGTCGTCGCTGTAGAGAATATACTTAAAAGCTTGGCTAGAAAATACATCCCGAAGAGCTTCCTTCTTTAACATCGTACTCAGCCGTATATGAGCCCAACATGAAGTAATTTCAGAAGCATGAATCGTCTAAATCTTTGAAAATACAAAACGTATATGATCCTGATATCGAGCACAACTCTGCTCAATTCCTTCTCGTTGTTGACTCCCGTTATTGCTAACGTCGGATGATCAATCTGAAAAAGTAAAGATTTTTTATTAGCTCCATTTCTCTCATCAACTCAATCGAATACGATGGAGTTATAGGAGTAGTCCAAGCTGGGAAATGACAAATATAAGTTTGTGAAACTTGAGGACAACGCTTGGTGTCTTTGATGCATTTAAAGGATACGTGACTACAGTTTCATGTTTCCTGTCATTCTCCCACCTTCAACTCACCGTTCTGCATTTAAACTCCCCACAAACATTATTATTCAAAATTTGATTCTTGATTTAAACATGCGATCATTTTTGAATTAGCAGACAACAAAGCTTGAACAATGAAATTTGATTTAAGACCCACAAAAATCCAATAGAAAATCATTCAAATAACCAAAATAAATATGTAGAATTAAGAACACTAACCAAAAAATTGTGGTAGACGAAAGCTATAGGTTCCCAAGAAAAAACTTCAGTCCACTGAGCTCCTCTCTTTTAAAGTCCCTCACTTCTGAACTCGAGAAAAGTAAAAAACAAAATTTAATCAAAAGATCCAAATTTTTTTAAAACAATTCGTGAACCTCTCAATAGCAGCTCGATTAATTGCCTATATAAAATGTTTTGTTCTATCAAAACAGAAAACCCTAAATCGAGAGTAACTCCACCATAGACTCATCTCATCATCGTTTCTTGGCCGGCTACATCCATCTCGCCACCAGCTCGTACCATAAGAGAGATTGATCGGAGAAGATTTATTTTTGTTGCATGGACTGGTTCGCAAAGACGTTGTTGACTGAGCAACGACGTTGAACAAAAACGTAGATCATCATAATACTAATCGTGCAGATAATCCAGAATAGATACGAAAGACCATGACCAAAAGATCAATAACAACTTGATGCATCAGAACCCATGTATTCATGAGATCACAAAGAAGTCCCGAGGTTTTCACTTCACACACAATCTTTCTTGTGATCAACATAATAAGACGAAAACATAGATCATGGTGGAATCAACGATGCAAATAATCCAGAACATAGTGTATATACGCACTATCGACGAACCCGTGAATTCAGAAACCAAACGTAGCAAACACCGGAAATTCTTGTAGCTCCAATCAAAACCAAACAAATCAGACGACTAAGAAACCAATGTCCACTAAAACCCACACGTAAATGCATAAAGAAAGAGAACCATCGAAACTCTAGGGTTTAAAAAGAAGGAGGTGAGACTCATATATATGAAACTAAACAGAGGACAAAAGTGTATAGGGTTTTGATATAATGATAGGCAGCCGAATTTTATTTATTTATTTTATTTGTCAATAATATCAATGTTAGAAATAATTTTATTCGATTTCCTTTTTTCTCAATGTCTACCGTTAAATTTGTTATTATCACATTTTTTTTCTTCTCTAGTTTCCTTTTACAATGCTTATCGAAAAAGAATTTCCATTACTACCAAAACCGATGTTTTCAATCTACATATTATTTAATTTTTTGTTAGTTAACATTTTTCTATGTTAATTTTCCTTTTCTAGCTATGTTAAAAATCTATTTTTTGAGATTTCTATTTTAGAATTAAAAAACTTTTCTCTTCTAATATGTTACTTTAATTTTTTAAGATATTTTTTTTTATGTTAGTTTACTTTTTTTATGTTGATTTTCCTTTTTTATTTTTGTCCGATCATAAATAATTTATATTAAACAATGACTTAGATCAATATAATTCAGTTACGATGACGTGGACCAATCTAAATTAGTCTTTTAAATCTCATGTGGATGCCTTTAGGAGTAAACGATGACTTGGATCAATATAATTCAGTTACGATGACGTGGACCAATCGAAATGAGTCTTTTATATCCCATGTGGACGTCTTTAGAAACTTATAGCTTCAACTTTTATATAGTATAGATTTCTACGATAAATTAGAATATGTTATCTATCACTCACACTGTGTTCTACTAATCTAGAACATCAATTCTAATTATTTATAGAATTCCGAAAATATAGGAACCAATATCGCAAAATAAGGAAAGAAAATCTTTACGCAATCTATTAGTTAAGGAAATCGTATATGTCTTTGAGATTTCATTCTACAAATTCAGAATACCTGTTCTAACTAGTTTAAAACCCTAACAAAAAAACGTGGAACTCTTTTTGAAAATTAAAATCTCGATCCTCTTTTCTATCATATCAAAGTTTTTGTTTATGTGCCAATGATGAATATGCTGCATGTCTACATGATTTTTGGGGTATGGTGATCATTTGACAACAAGGAATGAAGATATATTGTTGATGAATAAAAGCGAGCGAGATTGGTGAATTTGCAAGCAACTACAACACTTGAAAAGCTTAAAATCATGGTTTCAGAAGAGAGCTCGCAGTGGTGCCGGTCGGTCAAATTTTCCCAAGAGGATAATGAGGTTTTGTCGATATGAGCGAGGCTCACGAGGAAGAAAAATTTCTGATTTTGGAATATGAGAAAAACCTAAGAAAAATCTCCAATTGATAAAGAGGGTTTGACATTTTAATTGGCAAGCAAATATCAGTTCATATTTTTTTTAAAAAATAATTCATATAATTTAGGGTATAATCGGATTGTTGATAAAAATAAAGACTAAATGGATAAATCCCAAAAACAAAAATACATTTAAACAAATCTCAAAAAAAAAATCCTTAATTTCTAATTTTCCCACTTATTACAGGAGTTAGATTCAAAGCTAAGTCTTTAAACTGATTTTCTGAATAAAAACAAATTTAGTGCCTAAAAGTGAATGATATTGTCCTTTATTGAAATTACTATTTTTGTGAGATATTGAGAAAGGAATGTTTGACGTTAGATGTGGTCGACCAAGATAGGTTTAAGAGAGATCATCACCTAATTGAAGCGGATCTAACATAGATATTTTAGCCATTCCTACACAATACTACACAAGAAATCTTCTAGATTCTATTTTTGTGCTATAAAAGGACCATATTCTAACGAATTTCCGATGAATATGATCGTCGGAATAGCCCACGTATTCTTTTAGTATCATACAAAAAAAAAAAGAATTATAAGTAGTTTCAGCAATTATAAATTAGTGGATGATGCCCCAAAAACAGAGTTGCCTATCGTAATAGCAACAAAAAAATATTTGGAAATTTCCAACAAAAAAACAAAACAAAAAAAAAAGAAACGAAAAATACTTGGAACCTCGATAGTAGATATTTAGATATTGTTATTTATACATGCCCCGCACGGCCGTTTGCGGTATAAATTGAGCTACCACCGACTTTTTTGTTTCTTTTTCTTTACGCTGAAAAGAAAAGTTAACAAAAAAACAAAAAAAAAACCAATTTTTTTTTTCTTCTCCAGATCTCTTTTTACTTATTGCGATCATGAAAAAATACAATCCAAGCGAGGTTTCTGCAAGAAAGAGTTCCGAGAATCCTGGAGGATCCATTTCTATTTCCCAACGCCAAGATTCTAAGCCAGCCGATGTTTCCGAATGGCCGTCACCTTGCGATTCAGCTGATGCCGCCTTTCCTTCCGCTAGAACAGAATCATACCCTACGATAATCCAATCCAAAACTCAAACTCCGTCTTATGAAACTGCGTTCCCTTCAGCTAGGTCGCCTAAAGCGCCTCGGTAAGGTCGATACCACCGATTCTTGGGTTCTTGAATCTTGAGTCAAGTTTATTCACCTTTCTTTACTTGTATTCTTTTCATATGTCTATAATGGACTGAATCAAGGCAACTTAGGCAAGGATCGAGCATCCGTGACTTCACGAACAAGTTGTAGCAATTCATAATTGTAAATATTAGAGTATATCGTTTAGCTTTGGAAATTAAATTTTCGTAATTGTAATATAAACTTATGGTCTGTTTCATTGTGAATAACCGTTGTAAATATTAGAGTATATAGTTTCGGAATGTAGATTTTGGTAATTGTGTTATGGATTGGTTTTGTTTACAAAAGAAAGAATATCACAAAACAAAGAAGGAAAAGGGAACAGGAAACAAAAAATCAAATCAAACATCATTGGAATTCAGATGGTAGATTTAAACGTTAGGACAGATAAATTAAAGCGTAGATGAGAATGTAAATTTCTTATCCTACATTTTCCTTCTTTTGTTTATTGTTTAGGTCAACAAACTTACTGATCGGTAAAAGAAAATTATAGTTTTGTAAACTCTCGAAAATAAAGTACCAAGTTGGTAACTTTAGGAACTTCTATTATCTCTTTGTAGGATAAAACGTCAAAAAGGAAGTTTCTCTCAAGGTGTTGTTTAATAAAAACAATAAGAAAAAAAACATAGATACTCACAACACGACAAACAAACAAACAAATATTCCAAAAAAGAAGAAAACTGGAAAAAGCTTAGGGCTTTGTAGGATTTTTATATAATACGGTTAATATGGAGGAAAAAAATAAAAGGCGCCCAGTCTAGGGCATTTTTTATGTAAAAAAAAAAGAGCATAGTCAGCGTTTTCTTTCTTGATAAGTATGTAAATATCATTAAAATAAATCTGTTTTGTAGTACAAAAATTCAAAAAACTGAAGTCAAGACTTGCCAAAAAATAGTAAAAAATTAAGCTTTGCTGAGCCAAATCTGCATCAAGTAACGGAAAGACCGTTTCTTCCTTTCTGCCAAGATAAGCATAGACAGCGTTAAAGACGTGTTTATACGGTTGTCATGTCGTATATGCAAACACTATTTATTTGTTTTTATTAAATGCTTGTTGGAGATGGGCTGCGTACTTTCTTATTTAGCCCACCTGAAATCTAGTTCGGTTTAAGGCCTACTAAGATCGGCTCTGCGCCGATCTTTGAAAAAAATGGAAAGATAGATTCGAATCTAAGCGAAATGGAAACAGATCAATTTTATATCCGATAAAAAAAAGAAGAGATCAACTCAACCGCCAAAGAAAAATGAAGCTCGGCAATCAAAACCCTGGTTATATAAATATATAAGCCCCCCATTGAAAAAGGAAGGGGGGGGGGGGAGAGAAACCGAGAGAAACCGAGACGAGACCTAGGAGATCGATTGCCATAACTCATTAGCTTTCCATTACATAATTCTAATTCTTTCCTTGTTACTTCATTGTTAAAACGACCTAGATTTTGTAATCGATTCGAGCCGAGCTTGATAAAACGAGATTCCTCACTAAACCTACTGAGTTATTACTTGTGATAACCCTATTCAACAATGCTCAAAACCAAAACAACATTGTTTTGTCTCCACCAAAACAAAAATAACAATTAAAAATTAAAATTAAATGCTATGTAACTATTTATATATCTGAAACTATTTTTCATTGTTTTATGTTAATGTTTCTAGTATCCATACTATCCATTATGAATATAGTTCATATGTATTATTTTTCTATAATACTTGTGTATATATTGTGACCGCTGTATATTACCACGTAAACGTCTGTGTATACGATGGTTTGTCATCCATCTTCTAACGTATTTATATGCATTGGATATTATTAAAGGGAAGGAGGCACCATTAAAGTTGAAGTGCCTCATAATCATTGATAAGCTTCATCAAAGTAAAGAAGCCTATGTGACATCTGAGCTAGCACATGAGAGAGTGAAGTGAAGACTTGAGAGAAGAAAGAGGGTCTTCCGGTATACAAGTAACCAATCCGAATTGCACCCGATAGAATTTTGGTTCTTTACAGGTTCTCAAAATATATCTGAGAACTGATACGAACCCGAAAGGAATGGAACTGAAACCGAATTGAAATTTTAAAATACCCGAATCATATATATAAAAAGAGAAGAGGCTCTCTCCATATCTTGCCACCTCATCACTCCAAAAATTGATATGTGTCCACATATTTTTAATGAAAAACTACAATAATAAATAGCTTGCAAAAATCTCTTCACTTTTTCTCATATGTTTTTGGAGTTTATCGGTTTTTTATTTCAGGAACTCCAAAAGCTAATTATAAAACACAGTACAAATCATTTAAATCAGTTTCTAAACACCTCCAATTATAGACGCATACACACATAATTAGAAGTCACATCTTTAGCGACCGTGGTGTAAAGATTATACAGTGCTGCCGATGACAGGGCCAGAACGGCTCTGGGCCAGAGATTTTGAGTCAATTGTAATTATGTATGATTTCACTGGACCACTATGATTTTATTGAACCTACACTGAAATGTGTTTTTCAAAAGGTAATATGAAAGAATTAGTGTTGGACATGTCAAGAATCACTTGCTGGTTACTGATATTTTCTTCATGTATTTATATCTCTTAGATAATTTTCAGTTTTGTTGTTCTTTTTTCAATGTTTTGATTTACACTAATTTCTATATGTATCAGAGAAAGAGCCGTCAACGCGCCATGGTATGTTCGTTTTGATCCACAATCATTTTTTG
>OVAY01002174.1:0-20356 GCA_900406395.1 Kernera saxatilis | reverse complement strand
ACACAATAATTTGATCACACAACCTTCAATTATTTTAAATTTGTTTTTTTTTTCTTTTTTCCATTTGTATTATAAATTTTTTTGGTAAAATGCTATACATTATATACCTCAATTTAAATAACTTCATAGCTTGATTTTATCTCTAAGCTTTTATGATGCTTTAGATTATTTTAGGTAGACAATTTTAAGGCCATTTCATTTGTATTCCGGAAACTCAAGACACGATTTCGAATTGTCTTAAATAAATTATAATGTCTGAAATCTTTGATCAGATAGTATGACCACGAAATTAAGACATATAAATTAAGTTTCATATGCTATTAAATTAAAATTATTCCCACGCATCGCGTGGGTCTTTTTCTAGTTAGATATATTAATACCTAATTTTATGCTATAGACTAAATTAATGACTATGAATGTACTGCATAAGAAAAAAGATATACAAGAGAAAAATAAAATGAAAGGGTCAATTTAGAGATTCGAACATAAGTTAAGGAGGTCATTATATACTTTCTAAACCATTTCACCTAGTTTTACTTTAAAATTATAAAGGAAAATTCAAAACTTATAAAATGTGTAAGGTTCAGTTGACCCACCTCTCCACATGGCTCCGCCACTGCATGTGAGTAAACCACAAATGCCTCTTATCCAATTTTCTTCTTGACATTCGTCTCCAGCGACTTCTATGCAAAGTCATGGGCCTTCCTCTGCATATATATACAAACATTAGAAATCTGCTCTTTAATAAACAGTGTATTAAATTTTGTGACAATCGAGTAAGACATGACAATTTATGGAATTGAGTAAGGCATAATATATCTCGATTTGCTTCACCCAAGCCAGCATCTATGACTTTTGAAGATGAATGGAGGATATAACAACTGACAGATCAAAACTCTATTTAAATATCACCAAAAAATTGAAGAGGCATAATTTGTGCTTGGAAATAATTTGTGGAACTTGGAAAGCATCAATCCCTCGTGAGCCGCTACAATCAATTATTTTTGTTCTTACGTTAATTTGAATAAATTTTTGTTTTTTATTAAACTGATGTGTAGAATAAAAATCATTGAGGTATATTAATAAAATATTTTGATTGGTTTTCAAAAATTATATGTTTTTATTGATTTGTTAGCTTCTCATAATACAAAATATATATATATATACAAGAAAACAGGCTTATAACAACGGAAGAAATCGTTGTTAATGGTCGAATTTAAATATGATTCGTCGTAAATTCGTTGTAAATTACCAACGAAATGTTATTCGTAGCTAATCCGTTGTTAATTTAACAACGAATTAACAACGACTATTTTTTTAATATAACAACGAATTAACAATGAATTGCCGATGTCTATTTAAAAATAAATATAAATTTAAAATAAATACAACCTCCGGCGGCGAGTTCCGGCGACCTCCCGGCGGCGGACTCCCGACGGCATTGATCTCCCGGCGTCGAACTCCCGGCAGCGGCGACCCGGCGGCGAACTCCCAGCGACGGCGACCCGGCGGCAGCGAACCGGACCCAGCAGTGTGTTCAGATGGGTTGATTTTTTAAATATGTATAAATTTGATTGGTATATATACTCCAAAAAATCTTGCCAACTTTCGATGTGGGACTTTTTACATTTTCAGATTAGCGATTGATTTATAACGAATTTACAACGAATTTACAACGAATTAATTAAAATATTAAAAAATAATCATTTTAAATTCGTTGTTAATTGTTTAAAAAATATTAAAATAATAATCATCGCAAATTCGTTGTAAATTAACAACAAATTCTTGATTTGAGGTTTAGGATATAGGGTATAATGTTTGTACAAATCAATATTTACGTTGAATTTACAATGAATCATTGCAAATCCATCGTAATAGAGAATAGTTTTTTTAGATTTGAGGTTTAGAATTTAGAAGTTTTTTCAACATTGCAACGTATTTGCGAGGAATCGTTGCAAATTCGTTGTAAATATGTCACTTTTTATAATGTATGATCTTCAAACTACATGTTTAAGGTATATAAAATATATAAGATAAGTTCATTAACCGGTTTTAATCATAATATGATTAGTTTTTTTTTTGTTTTTTTGTATAATTTTAGTTTGGGTTGAGAAAGTTAATAAAGTACTTATGGTGTTATATGTTATATATGCTCTTATGTTTTAATTTTAGTAAATTTCGGAAACAATGCTAATCATTATTAAAATCGTTATTATTTCGTAGCTAAGTTGCAACGAATTCACGATGAATTATATTTTTTTCTAAAAAATAAATATTCGTTGTTATTTCGTTGTTAAATTACCAACGAATTTACAATGAATTATTTTTTCAAAAAAAAAAATAAATATTCGTTGTTATTTTGTTGCTAATTACCAACGAATTTACAACGAATAATTTAAAAAAAAAAAAACAAATACTTGTTGTTATTTCGTTGTTAATTTACAACGAAGTTGTGGCGAATTTTTTTACAACGATTTAGCAACGAATTTTTTAAATTCGTTGTAAATACGTTGCTAAATTTGCAATGAAATTATTCGTTGTAAAAAATTTGTTGGAAAATAACAGTTTTCTTGTAGTATATTGAGATATCGAAGCTGAAGAGAGACATTTTGTTATTGTAGCTCATGCTAGTTAGATTTCGATTCTGTTTAGGTATTTTAGCGTGCCTTTTTGGAATTTCTTTTCGATTTGAACCTGTTGATTCACGTTTACATATTTAGCTGCGTTTAGCTTATTTAGTCTTTTGGTTGTAAATGTTGTGGTTCTCATGTTTAGAAATATTACATGCGTTTGATTAGAGGATGCTTCTCGTTTTTTTTTTTTTTGGCTATGAATGTTAATATCATTAAGAAATGAAGTGAAGTATTACAAGGAAGTAGTACCTAGAGGTTAGAGTAATCTTGGCAAAAAAAAGAAGTAAAAACAAGATTACAATGCGACTTGGGATTTGATCTAAACAAACTCATCGAATCCATAGAAGCATAAGCTTTTTAAACCGCTTCAGATGTTTTCTAGAAGTGATTGTGTTACGGATTTCACGGTCAATGCTCTTGAAGATGATCGAAGAAGGAATCGACTGTGAATTGTGATAGACGTTGTTGCATTGCTTCCAAATGTGATTAGAGGATGCTTCTCATGTTTTAAAAGTAACAAGGAGTGATTGCTCTGTGCAACTGACTCGTGTTGTTTTGCCTTTTGTGATGCAATTAGGAGCTGAAGTTAAGGCCGGGAAGCCTCTTACAGTGAAGCCTGATCAAGACTGCCTTATCCACGTTTCTCAGGTTATTTTCAAACGCCAATGAGAATCTCTTAAGTTTCAGGAACTAGTTAATCAAACTCTTGATTTTTTTTTCTCCTATATGTGTAGGCATCACTTGATAAAGGGGAAAAGGGAGAATTTGCGCCCTTATATGTGACAGTTGATGGGAAGAAACTTGTCATTGGAACTCTTTCACAAGAAAACATCCCTCGGATTAGCTTCGATCTCGTCTTCGAGAAAGAGTTTGAGCTTTCCCACAACTTTGAAAGAGCAAGTGTCCATTTCATTGGCTACAAATCCCCCAACATCCACCAATATCCTTTTATTTGTGTGCTTCATGCCTGCTTGGGTCTTTGTGATATATTAAAATTTGTAAGAGTGATGAGAATGATGAGGGGCACATAAAGAGCTATTAATAGAACTTGTAAGAGAGTGAGTGATGAAACAGAATGTTTAAAGTATCAGATGATCAAGTTGCTTAATTCATCTGATCACAACAATCTTCCTCTCATCCATGGAAACAATTGCCTTTGGCCCTCAAAACCGTTGACCTTATATTGAGGAGATGAGAGATTGTGGTTTGTGCTCAGAGTAATATTTCTTCATGCAAGATATTCTCTTCGAATATACAACCTAAACCACTTACTAAACCCAAGACACAAAAGTCATGGCCCAATAAAGCCCAAACTAGAATAAAAATGGGTGGAGATTTCTGGTTTTCAAAATCGATTCTCGGTTTAAAATAGGTTTAAGCGTTTGTTAAAACGCTCCGTTTTAGACTTAACAGAAACTGATACCCCGTTAATAGTTTTTGTTACGTCATTTAATGTTGTGCCTAAATTAGTGTGGTCAACAGAAGTTGGGGGTTTAAAAACATGGTCAACACAAATTGGAAATTAAAAAACATGGTTAACACAAGTTGGAGATTTAATCGGCCTACGTGATAGTTGGTGTGTTTTTTTGCATAATTTTGAAAGTTAGGCATTTTTTGACATATTTCCAAATTAACGAATCAGAGGTTTAACTCCGTTTTAGACTTATCGGAAACTCCATTAGTAGTCTCAACATTTAACGCCGTGCCTAAATTGGTTTGATCAACAAAAGTTAGGAATTAAAAAACATAGTCAACACAAGTTGAGGATTTAATTGTCCTATGTGATAGTTGGTGTATTTTTTTACGTATTTTTAAAAGTTTGTCATTTTTTGACATTTTTTTCGTTTTTATTCCATGGTATTTTTTTAAGTACAAGAGAAACTACATGTTCTCATAAGTCATAACTAAAATCAAACACAAGAGTTATAAACGGATCATCAATTTTAGTTAATAAGGCTCGCAACAACATTTTCCATTACGACATTCTCCAGTCTTGTACTGGGAAACAACACAATCCGAATTGTATTCATATGATGTATATGTTCTCGTACATTCATTAAAGCATTTCGCTGCTTTCACCTCTGCACATATAAAATCCCACATTAAACAAATTATCATATATATATATATATATATATAACATGCCAAATTATAATTTCAAAAACTCAATGTTCTTAGATCACTTTTCAAATTTCTCCATATTGTAAATTCATATGATAACAGCTAACTAATAGAAAAAACAATTAAAAAAGAAATAAAAACCTGAACCCAAGCGTTTTGGTTGGATATAGAAACAGCTTATATAACTACAAGAAAAGAAGTCATTAAGATTTTTGTGAAACCCATTTTTTTGTTTTTTGTAAATAGTCGATTGAAGAATAAAAAACAAATGATCTGTAATTTTTAGAACTTGAATAAGCCATTATTTATACAACTCTTAATTGTTGAATTGAACACACAAATCCCATTATTTAATTTTGCGAACAATGTCAATATTTAATAATTTTTATTTTATTTTATTACCATAAATAGTTCTTTCACATTTGGTCAACAACATCATATTTTGGGTAAAAATAATTTGAATAAGTAAGTATTAAATCTTGGGACTGGAACATGTATTATTTTACTTCCAAGTTCCAAAACAATCTCAATATTTTTGTTGTTTTTTTTATTTATTTTATTGCTATAATTTGCCTTTCATATTTGTTAATGACATATTATAAATCTGGGTCAACATAATTTGACTAAATATGAACATAATATGACTAAATTTAAAATTAAGTGAGGCTTTCTGCTTTTACCTTTTTTAAAAAAAATCATTTTGGTCCTTTTCAAAATATTTTTCTGAACACATACTCCTTTTTTTCTCCAGTTAGGTTACTTGTGATCAGTATCCAGAAGAATTTTGGTCCCATTCTCTAATTTCTCAAAGCTGGATCCAACTTCCCCCTAGAACATCCTCAATGATTTGTGTATCAATTATCAACAAACTTCAGTCTCTTTACCTGAATCTTCAAGTTGTATCATATATGCCATTTGCTTTATCTGCTTTATCTGCTGGTATTTTTGGATTTTGATTTGAATAAATTTTGCAATTGCTGTCGTTTGAGTTTTATCCCCTAAGTTCTCTTGTCTGTTATCAGACAAGCTACTTCTCCACTAGTCAGTCCACTCTGGACAAGACTTAAGAGAATTAAAAGCTACCCAAAAAGACTAAAACTTTACAGTGCAATACAAGCAAGAGAAACAAATCCTAATGCTAACTCAATAATAACATTTATCAATAACAACTCAAGTCACAACAAAACTGATTGATTTGGCTGATACAAATACACAATGACTAGGTCTCAACTAAACCTCTTTCCCATTCAAATACACTCGACATGTCAAAACTTTCCTGTTGAGATCTCCGCGGCGTTTCTCCAAGCATATCAGAGAATATCAGCAAAAGGTATTGGCAGGCATGGAGTTCATCGAGCTTTTCCGGATCTGCGGCTGGTTTAGATGAAAGATCCTTCCACGCCTGATAATAGGACCTATATGGAGAAGGATTCAGAGGTTAACATTTTGGAGTGAAAAACAATAAAAGCTTTGGAATGATGAATGAACAAGACAATAGATGAAATTGTTTACAATCTCCAGACCGGATTAGCCTCATGAGGAATACTAATTCTACAACACAAAGATTTGATGAGCTTGTAATCACCTTCAGACTCAGTACCTACGCAGAGAAAGAGATCTTGATTCAAAACCTACTTCATCAAAGACTTCAAATTCCCAATCAAAGCAAGGTAATCCAGAAAACAAGAGTTGATTAAGTTGGTCAAAAGCAGAGCATACCGTTGCGAAGAAGCATGAGAGAAAGTGCAAATACAACAGAGGGAAGAAGAAGAGCCCTGTAGTTTGTACACAGAAGTTTTTGGAGATGTACGATTACTTCCCCTATTATGTGCTCCGAATTCGTCGTGGTGCCTTCGAGATCCCTTTTCTTGAAGTATTCTAACAATGTTAGCAAAGTTTCCGGCTTTGTTTCACTCGAATCATTAGCTTGAGAATAAAGCTTCCCAAGAATCACTGAAGCCAAGAGCCAGCGCAGAAACTTTGCTACCATATTCTCTCCTTGTGGTTCTTCAGTGTGTGTTTTAGTATCTTGATGAGACTCACTAGGCTTAGATCCCTTTTTAAGGTCACTCTTCAAGGCTGTGGAGGTTCCCCACAAAAGAAACCTTCTCAGCTTGTCCACGTCCTGAAAAGATATCGTATGATACATCAAACTTTTTAAACTGTTCAAAACAAAACTGGACAGATGCTCGCAATAGTCAGAGAAAGAGAGAGAGAGCGAGAGAGATACCATGCATATAATGTCAATTGGTGGGGTGCTCATTAATATAGTATCAAGACCACGCTCTGCACTAGCTTCGACTTGAGGAGAATCGCAATTAGCAACAGCCTCAAAGAGGTTGAATATCCCCTCGGTTGTGATGGTGAAATGTGGTTGGAACATTCCTCGTTTCTGTGATATCTTTAGAGTAACAGATAGTATCTGCAAAATCAAATCAACCGAAGAACCGTTTTCTTGTATTGATACCAATCCACCACCTAAAAATCTGTATAAACGCGACGAGATTTCCATTAGCCCTTCGAAGGCAACCACTCTGTAACGTTCGCAACCGCCACTCTGTAACCACTCTGTAACGTTTCTGGAGGCGAGTGCATCAGTTATGACCTGATACAACAATATCACAAAGCAAATTCAATCAATATTCTACACAAAGACTCTTGGTACAAACCAGCATTAATGGACTAATACTGTACACACCTCCAAGACAACTACAAAGAGTGAATCTTCATCTTTAATGGACTTTGTAGTAGACATTGAGATAAATGATGAACACCATGACAACAGACCGCAGTTTTCGACTAGATTTTGGGCCATCTCATGGAATTTGATAGACTTTCTCACAACCTGAAAAGTGAAAGAAAGACGGATTGTGTCGTGTTGGATTATGAGCTCAAAGGTGAAGTAAAGATACCCCATAACACAGAAAGACCATATATATATATTCTCAGAATTAACCTTATATTATTGATATTGAAGACTGAAGAGGCAATTGCATATAGGTGCAAGATAAAACAGTAAGTCACATTAATGAAAGAAAGTATCACCTGAAGGATTAGTCCTTTAGTTTCATCATCAGCTAGAGGAGATGAGGAAAAACTCATCACTGTCTTAAGGATTGAGTTTCTAATATAAATTTGAGCATCTTCATCTGATTTCAAGCCCAAACACAACAGGCGAAGTTCCCAAAGCCTCTGTGATCTAAAGTTATCACCGCTTCTCCGGAAAAATTCATGAAACAAAGGTATTTCCTAACAAAGAGAAAAAATCGAAAACAGTTTGAATGCTGACAAAGTGTAAAAGGACAAAGACTAGAGTTTTACAGTTTTCAGAGAATCAAGTACCATCAGGTTCAGTGTAGGTGAGCTCTTCAACAGTCTATTTATGGGAACATAATGTTCGTGAGAAGAATCCAACAGTATAAGAGATGACTCAGCGGCGAAAACAGAAGAAACAGTTGGGATTCTTTGACATTGTTCCTTCACTCCATTTTGCACATACCTCAGCAGAAGCCTAAGCACTGTTACATGCTTGTTTTTACTACAATCCTACATCAAAAAGCTCTAGTTAAACAAAGAAACTTTCACCAATGAACCTTTGCAAAACCAACTACTTAAAGAAAAGAAAAGGATTGGTAGGCTTAGGACCCAAAAATAAGTTAAACAGGCCATGCATACAGATAACTTAAAACATAAAATAACTATTACCTCAAGGGCCTTCAGAAATATCCCAAGAGTTTCATAGCCTAATTCTCTCATCCCAAGATCTGCTGAAGACATGCTCGAAAACGCAACTGCAAGCAAGCCTAACCTTGCGAATTCCACAGGTTCAATATATCCCATGGACAATGAGTGTACTGAGAATCGCAAGATGAAAGCCGGATCATACCGTTCAATGTCCGGTGAGCATTTCTACACAGGGAGGAGGGGATTAGCTTTGAGCAATGTTTGAAAATGCAAGTACAAGAACTTTTTAACTGAAAAATTAAAATTATAAGACGTGGGTACCTCGCTTATTGGATCATCATATAGGTAAGAGTTATCCGAGACCTCTGCAGTTCGTTGATAAGGAAAATACAAAACAGTTAGTGCACATCTTTTGGGATCAACACAAAGATTCTCTTTGAAAAGACTCTGCCTAAGATCTTCCACTAAATCAGCTTCACCACCGTCCTGAGAAAAATGCAGTCCGTCTCTCATTTTCAAGGCAGCTTTACCCCACAAATAGCCTGTGTCGGAAACATTCAGCCTGTATTCGTCATCAATCAGCTCGATATCACGCATCAACTTGTAGAGCTCTAAGTCGGTTTCACTCATAGTTGCACCGTAAGAACACAAAAGAAGAAAGTGCAGCTCTTTCAGATTGATTTCTGAATCCTTTCCACGTTTTGAAAGCAGCACTCTGAGAGTTTTGACGATTTCCAACTGCTTCACATAGTCAGGTGCTTCGAGACAGCAACTACTTCCAACTCTGACAGAATTTGGACTTGGGATGATAAGATGTTCTAATATGCTGGAGACAGGCCTGAATAGTTCACCAGTATGTGAGGATGATACGGATAGAGAAGTGATAGTCGATGTAAACTGAGAGTGAGATACTAGGAGCTGGATATATGGTGCATATGAGTACTTTCCTCTAGACAATAAGGAGAAGATTTCCCGCAGCATCTTCATCGTCTTCGAGTCCTCAAATCTATGCTGAAGAACTGATTTCATCAGTCTCTCCAGGAAAGGAAGGGAATCCAAGTGAACAAGCTCCTCACACATGTCTTCCAAAAACTTAAGAATACTTCTCAAAATGAAGTTTTCAAGGCTTTTGCACAGGAACCAACATTTCCCTTGGGAATTCCCTTTAAAAGAACCATCAGATCTCTTGACAAGACATTGCCAACTATTAACTAAAGCATTTAGTAACGGCTTTAATAAAGTACTCTCTCTGTTGGATCCCATTTCTGGAGAACTTTCCTTCACACAACTACCCGCTTGACGTTTGAAATGACACACACTGCTATCCTCAGGAAACAAACAGATCCTTGAGAGCTCTACTTTCGCAACCACACGGATAGCAACATTAAAGATACAGTCTACTGACTGAACGTCCATTTCTTTTAGCTCGTAATCCAACGTCTCTTTGCCCGCACAAGTGTGAGGAAATATGGAATAGAATACCTTTAAGAAATGGTCTGTTTTAGTTGGACTTTCAGTCAAGGCAAAGTGATACTTAAACATAAGTACTGCCTTCCCAAGAAGACTCGCATTGAACATAGCGTCGATATCCTCGGTCGTCGACAGAAGAATCTCTTCATACTTCTCTTCAAAGATGCACCCAGACAAAAACTTGGGACACTGAAGAAAACCTTTTATTAGTATATTTGAATAAACTGAAGTTATATCCAAACATCTTCTACTACACGGCTTCTCGAGTTTCGCAAAAACTGATGCCAGATACGATAGCACAGCAGGCAGAAGCATGATAAACTGATCATCTGTAAGCGCATCCGCAGAGTCGTCCTGTTGCTTACTAAAGAAAAAGTGTCCAAAGACTGACAGATGCAAGGGACTGGACTCCACAAGATAGAACAATACCTTGGCTCTGGTCTTGCTTGCCCGGTTAATGCAATGGATAATCAAGTCTTCAGGAGTTCTCCCAACAATCTGTGAAAATATCAAGGTCAACGGGTGAACACTACAATGCTGATTATGTTTCCCCCTGAAAATGCCACCCCCAACTTTAAGCAAACAAGTATCTGCAGAAACCAAACCAAAAGAGGTAGAAAACCTGCATGCCAGGCTATAGACTTCCTCAATGAGTTTACTGTCATAACTCTTTTCTTCTAATTCCCACAGCAAATCATATACCACTCTCTTAGCAGCCGGCTGGTGTGAATACAATATAAGCATTTCAAAAGCTCCGCCAGCAATATCCAATCCCAAACTGAGAATCATACTCAAATTTGGGTCTTCCTCATCAATTTTACTCAGCATGGAACGGGCAAGATATAGAAGTTTAAAAGGTGATATAAACCTCAACAAAGCATGAATCAGTTGTGATGGTTGGACAAGCGGAGCGTAGCTTTGAGAACCAGCACAAAGCTCAAACTTGCCTCTGAATACAAAGAGAAGCCTGTCGACCAAGTCCTTAAAAGCCATAATCGACTTATTTGCCCTGAGGTCCCCTTTCCGCACAATGTGTCTCTCATCAAACAAAAAGTGCTCCCAAGTAGAAGCCAATAGATCAAGGATGTGTTGATCTATTTCACTAATAACCAGCGACGTTTCTGAAAAAATCTCAACATTCTGCACTTTAGGTAATGTGCCACAATCCAAGGGACTCTCCAACAGTGCCATCACAACTGGGTGGCAAAGAACTGCCTGGGCCACTTGATGCTTATCCCTTTCTGATATTTGAGAGAACAAGTGCTTCATGAGACGTAAGCAGATCTCAGAGAGTTGACAGAGTACCGGAGCTGGTTGAACCTTGTACGATGATCGTATTTGGAAGAGCCAGAACATGATTAATTGGATATCTGATTCAATACTATCACGTTTCGTTTGCGAAACTTTTAGCAGTAGTAGCTCTGATATTCTTGGAAACTCTGGTAAGCAAGCTACATTCATGCTCATAATTGCGGTAAGTAATACTGGAAAAGGAGCCTGCTCTAAGAACATAGACAAGGCAGAAGATTCAATATCACGAATGTCCATCTTACTTTTGATTTCTTCAGTTATGGATGAGTGGCCAGCAAAATCAATCTCTCTATCTGCTGTTCCTCCGCAGAGATTCCTTGACCCAGTAAGCTCTGAACCTCTCACAAATAAGTCAGGTGATAGCTTTGAAAGGTCTCCGAGGAAGTTTTCCTCTAGAAAGGCGATGGACTGTAAAAATGAGCTTGATATTCCGTAGAAAGCCCAAGAAACAGCCATCACAGGAGCAAAGTTCTTCAAAATTGATTCAGGTGTTGCACAAATCAATGCAGAAGAAAACGCTTTACAAATTCCCGCAATTTCATCCGAAGAAACGTTTCTCACCAGTCCTTTGATTTCACTAAGAGCATCTGCAAAAGAACTGTCAGCAAGTAGACCTGTTGTCCTTCTGGAAAGCAAGATGGAAGTTTTTTCGTCTGACAAAGATTGCGAGAAAAGAAGCACATTCTCAATGGCCTCCATTCACATAAAGAATCCTTAGATCCATCAACCACCTCAGACAAAACTGACTGGACCAAACATGAGAGTAGTCTGGAATCTACCTACAGTATTCAATTTACAGAAAAGGTAATTGGTATCTTAAGCGCGGTGTAAACTAGAATATAAACATACATAGCATTGTAAAAAGTTGCATATATAGACGCATATGTACCTGAGTTTGCAAAAGATATTTCAATGTGCTGCAGACATACAGAGATATTGCTGACTTGTCTGATAAAGAATATGTTTTAGATTCAGAATTTAGTAGCCTCACACACTTCTGCAGAATACATACAATCAGGGGGCTAAAACCAATCGATCCACCTGCAACAAACACATAGAAGATACACCAGTCAATAAAATACCTCTAGGCTTATCACAAGTCCAAAGGATAAGTAACCAGGATTAAACTTGCATCAGATTAATTGCAGAGACATTAAATAATGTATACATAAACAAACACAGGAGTAACATATATTATACATCTCAAACCACTGATTCTGAGGGCACAAAGTACCTATACCTTTTAAATGGGACAAGCTACTTCTGACAATGTCCCATTGCTTGAATAAATTATTTCCAACAGTCGTAACTGCATCGCATAAAAAGGAGATGACAACTGATGACATGCTCTGTACAGCCTCCTGAACCTCAGGAGGTAGTTTAAACTCTCCAAAACCTGGTAGAAACAGGAACCATGCACCAATTTCACTCGGGTTTTTGTCGAATGCGCCAGTGCTGCTCATAGCTACCAGTGCTAAATTGTATGCTAGATCCTTCACCTCGTGGTGTGATGAAAAAAGTAACAACTTCATGAATACATGCAAATGCTTGAACATAATTGGTGGAATTCTTGTAGGAACTCTCTCAATTTGGGGCTTTGGCGTCCAACTGATGCACTCATTTAGCAAAGACAAGAGAGCTCTCTGCAATTCAGCTGGCAAACCTGAAGAACTGCTCAGAAATTTCATGAAGACATCAAACGATCCTTCTAGCACATTAGAGACAGAACGCTGCAAAGATGAAAAACATGTAGCTTAAAAACCAGAGCTCTTCTGTGTTTTCAATTTATCAAATATCAACAACACAACAAAATTAATAATGTGAAAAATGAACGTACCGCATAAATCCTGAGAGCATCCAGGAGCTTTATGTGAAAGCACATCTCTGCTTCTTCGACCGAATCGATAGGCTTAGAACAAAACTCTGAACCCCAAATTTCTGAAACAATCCCAAGATATTCTTTCTCAGCATCTGCCTGATCTGTCAGCTGGGCATCGTCCCCAGTATCCTCTTCCAAAAAGATATCTTTATCAGAACCTACCCCACCAATGACGATATCACAAGCCTCTTCTTCCAAAACATCCTTCTCAGATCTCTTAAAGCGTTTTTTTCTATCTACTAATCCACTATCCAACACTGCTTTTCTCTTCAAAGACAGCTCTTGAGTTCCGCTACAACCGCCCAAAGACTTCAGTACAGTCACTAACACCTGTGAGTCAGGAAAAAAGCTTCTCACCTCACCCATGACATCCCACTCGAGAGAAGCCTGAACTTGGTCAACAGAGCAGCTACGAGACAAGCAAAGTTTCGAAGCAGTAACAAAAGAATCCAACAGCCTCAGTGTCTCCAAGAGAAATCTCAAGGTCCCATGTTTCACGAGAAAATCAGAATGGAGCCCTCTAGTGATCAACGACCGGCTAAATTTCCGGGGGCATATGCATTTCATGATAGTCTGAAATTCTGAACCACCAGAAGGAGTTGTAGCACGTTGATCTTGATTGAGAAAGTCAAAAGAACATGAAGTTCTTACTGACGATACCAAATTTGCTGCCAGGGAAATAGAAGAAACCCTGCAATGACTTTAGTTACATGCAGCACTAAAAATAAAGATAGATACACTCTGGTACTCTGAAGAAGACTAACCAGGATGGTGATGCAAAATCTTCAACATTGTATGGAAAGTTTTCTAAGAAAGCTGAAGCTAAAGACGGTCTACCCCTAACAATGGCTAGAAGCAAATCCCTGTGATAACCAATTTCTGTTGCTCTCAAGCTCTTCATGAGCATCAGTAGTCTGTTTATATTGCCTTTTCTCTTTGCATCCAGCATCAATCCATTAGAGGGGTCTGTACAAACCTTAACAAGAACATCATGGGCCAACTCATTCACAACCCCACCATCATCTCTTCCTGAAATGCTGACTAGCTGCTTCAGTGTAGCACTTCCAAAAAGAACACTCCTTAGACCAGGAGGAATCAATGATTCTTCAACAAGGATCCTGTCCTTCAACGTAGACAAGACATAAGCCACAGTGTCTTCATCGTCTTCCCCAAGCCCTCCTAGGACTTTAGAATACATTTCCTTCTCCCGTAAAACAGACCTTAACAGCCTAGGCTTCCCAACTTCAAGGAATAACATTGCAAACCAAACAAAAGCCCGCCTCGTCGAGTGTTTCCTAACCTTTTCAGCCCCTCTCGTTTTATACTCCGCCAGCTTTGCGAAGCCCTTGAAATCAAACTTGTTAGCCATTTCCCATGCCATGCCTTGACCACGTCTAACAATGGAAGCCAACAACGAAAGCGCAGCGTTCTGTTGTTTCCCCTCTTTGCTGTTCAATTCTTTGTAAATGTCATCAAGTTTCTCCTCAATAAGAAACCAACCAAACCGGTCAATAGCTCTTCCAATATCAGTTGATCTACTTTTACCTTCTGGATGGCTCAAAATCGTCTCGATAAGCAAGAATACGTAAGATAGTCCTTGCTTCCCATGTCGAAGGTTCCACGCCTCTCGAAGCTCAGCAAAGTTTGGTGAGCTATGGGAATAAAGACGCAGCAAATCGCCGCCGGTTTCTCCCTTTAGCAACTTACAAAACCCTTTTGCAGCATCAGAGCATAGTTTAATCTCGTGTAAGCAAATGTTATGCAACAGTTCCCTAAGTTTAGCTTCAAGGGTTGGTCTAAAAGCCATCACTTGGGCATCAGGATACTTGTAAAACTCATTCCCTGCATCACAAATTCACAAGCAGAATGTGATTCCTTTTTCTCACATAAACAAGATATGAAATTTGCAAAGCAAATACCTTTATCGACAATACTGGGATCAAAATACTCGTGCTGCTCCAAGTCGTTCTTTGTAAGAGGTTCCTGGTAAGTCTCGATCACAGGTTCATAGTCTTTTGAGCATTTAGCCATCTTCCCCAGAGAAGTTCCTTTCCTAGTCAAAGCTTTAGCTACCATCTTGCGAATAATTGACCCAGAGATTCCGCAATTTCGTATAAAAAGCAGAAATTTCGAAACGGGTCAGCACAGCTTAAACCTCTGAACTTCCATTAAAAGAGCTTTCTCTCCTCTCGCGAAGACGGCGCAAACTTCCTTCCTTCTTTATTTTTTGATTTTAAGGTATTGGGCCGAAATTTGACCCCAAAAAACGTGTTGGGCCGAAAAAAAGTACTAGGCCCAGTATGCAATTAGGCTACTGAGTTCCAACTGTATCAAACGCGAGCGTGATTTCGCGCCTCAAACATTTTAGCGTCAGCGGCGAGAGCTGTGTCTATTTATTTCCACATTTTCTTAAATTATTTGGTTTGTTTTTAATATTATTATTACAACCAAAAATCATTTTACTCTTTTAGGAATTCTTGTTAATCTTTACCATGGGTTCAACCAGTATTGTTAATTTTGAACAGAACCAACCGGCTTTTTTTTAGTATCAATTACATAAAATATTAGTAGCGGAAAAAGACCGAAAAACTACAAGTCTGAAATGGACTACGAATAACCTAATTAAACGATACAAGAAAAGAAAACAAAATAAGACATAGGAAGGCACTTTGCCCGAAAAACAAAGTCTTGTGTCTTAGGTTTTGGTCCGTCTAAGTTTATTTTGCAGGTCCAAGCTTGTAGTTTTTATTAGCCCGTAGAAGTTGTAGGTTTATCACTGTCAGAAGGTTTGGGAGTTTGCTTCGGTTCGGGATAGCTCGTGACAACTACGACTACGTTTAGAACGTGGCCGGCACAGGCTCTTTCTTGTTTTGGCTCGTGCTTCTTTGGTAATGTTTCCTTAGTCTGTTATTTGTCGTTGTAAGCCAATAGATTTTATTTTTGTATTTTCGCTTCTAGTTCTCTCTGTAAACTTTTGTAAAAAATTTGAAAATGGTATAAATACTTAACATTGATATCAAAAAAAAAATAGCCTTGTTGATCGGCTCAGCAAAGGTCTCTAACAGAGTGCAAGTCGCAATTGTCACGGAAAACACCAAACCGATAAAAGTTTCCAACCGGTTGAACAAATAAATCTATGATTTTGTCAGTAATCCAAATTCGGCAAAATGTAATAATTTTCTGTAAAATACAATAATTTTTCGTAAAATGCAATAAATTTTTCTTTCATTTTTGGGTCATTCTTTTTTTTTTCTTTGAAAATTATTTTGGGCAAATTATTTTTGGGTCATTCTTAATTTCACCAGAAAATTTAAAATGAAGATAACCTTATCTAACGAATCACACTTCAAAGCTCAGAAACTTCCACGTAGGACTCATATCACCCACTCCTCATATGACATATCTTACGTTTCCCACACCTTTCACTTCTTCTCAAAGACCAAACTCACATTGAGAAAGAAACTTGAAAGATCGAAGAGAGACTCATCAAAAATGGCTTCTACCTCCACTGTTTCATTGGTCATGCCACTTACCCAAAACCGATCATCGTCGTCGGCCAAGACCATTGCCTTCTTCAAGCCATTGCCATTGAAGCCATCCAAGGCCTACTCCTCCTCTTCCTTAGCCATGCCTTCACGTAAGTTTCAAGTGAACGCATCTACCTTGAAGATGGAGAAGGCTGTGAGCGGTTTAGCCGCGGCAGCTCTCACCGTTTCAATGGTGATCCCTGAGGTGGCTGAAGCCGCAGGCTCAGGGATCTCTCCTTCTCTCAAGAACTTCTTGCTTAGCATTGCCGCGGGTGGCACGGTGCTCACGGTGATTATCGGTGTGGTCGTTGGTGTCTCCAACTTTGATCCTGTTAAGAGAGGTTAAAAGAGATATATATCTTTGTCATTGTAGTGTGGTATTGATTTGTGAATCCATGTAATGTTTCAAGCAATGAACTTTTTCTCATTCTTCTTCTATCTTATGTTTCTTATATTGCGATTTTTCCTCTATAGCGTGAGCTCTACTTCCTCGCTAGATTCAAGGTTACATTTTTGATTCGTCGAAACATATATTGGTCTAATTGGTAACACGGTTTCTTTTAGTGGTAAAGAAAACGGTAAGAGATGGTGGAATAGTTAGAAGCTGTAAGAGATGGCGGATCTTGTTAGTGTAAGAGACTTTAGTGTTTTAGTGATATTTCATAAACAAATAGTTCATCAAAATGCTATTTGATATGAAACTTCTCAAGTTTTAAGCACTCCAGAGATATGTAGCATGTATACTCCTTGTATACTCTTTTGTTTTAGTGAAAACTTTCAACTCATATTGGTTTGCCAAAACAAAAACATAAAATTCAAATGGCTGTCGAGAGTCTTCGTAACGATTCATTGATCAAAATTTGGTGCAGAAAAACCAAAATCGATACGAATGGAACATGTCTTTGGAACTAGTATTGATCGGTCGATATCATCGATTCAACTAGTATCGGTCAGTCGATATCATCGATTCTCTCTAGCTTTTCGACTTGACTAGAACATTTGCAAGACCCAAATAGAACCTAAACCTCCATAGCCCGAAAACTCAAAATCCATAGAACCGACCCAAACCCGAATTTGAAACTTTCGATTCATAGGGGCCAAAGAGCTAGACAAAGCCATTTGGGTAGGACTGCTTTGAAGACAGCCAAAACTGTGGACAAAGGCTTTAGGTGTAAATATTTTGAAAGAAACTACATTGTTGAGTTACAAACAAATTTATTTTATAACTCAAAAACTGAAAAAAAAAAAAAAAAAAAACACAATTTCAATAAAAATACCAAATCGTTGATAAGATAAATAGAATTGAGCAAAACCAATATGAAAAAACACACACCTATAATCCTTAATGTATGTAATTCAATCTCCATACTTAATCTTATACTAGAATAACATGAGAAAACTTGTCAAAAAAAGAACCATCACAAGGGAATACTAAACCAGATATGCAAAAAGGCCTTTCTAAGCCACTGGGATTTCCGGGTAATCTGTGGTCGTTAGTGGAGCTTCCGGCACAAGAGCAGCCGGAGCGACGACCGGAACAGATGTGTAGTCAACATCTTCCTTTGGAGCATGGATGATCACAACATCAGGCAACGGTGTCATCGGTCCTTGTTTGCCCTTGGGGTCCCAGTCAAGCATCACCTTCACCTTGATACCTAGCACGCCCTGCAAATGCGTTTAAACACAGACTCAGGTTACACAAATGTACACAAGAGCTCTCTAGACAGACACTATTTCAAGCAACGGGTTTGCGAGTTATCAGATTCAGAGTATAGTACACACATTGCTTGGTTTACTCGCTAAAATATGAAAGTTGAGAAATTTAGAAGAATTCACCTGTCTAAGTAGAACATGTCTCACAGCAGAATCAATGTATTCCTTGGTTGGCTGACCAGAGGAAACCATGTAACCATCCTTGAACTTCATTGACTTAGCACGTTGAGCACGGAGTTTTCCACTCACAATGACCTGCAAGCATTTGGTAAGATGATAAGAACCCTGTAGAGGTATTAACACTAGAAAATAGTAGGGTTTGTACTGACTTCACATCCTTTAGCTCCACTCTCCATGACAAACCTCAAAACACCATAGCAGGCTCTGTAAAACAAAAGATCATGCAATTATTAACATTGTGAACCAAAGCGATGAAGGTGTTTCGAATTTCAAGTAAATAAAAAGCCTGACAGGCTCAAGGAAATGTGTATCTAAGCAACTAATTCAATCCCTATTGTGATGATCAGAATGCTCATTATACTGCGTAGCAGCCAACACCTAGTCCAACTCTGATGCATGATCACCAGCCAAATATGTTTACAAGTACACGATTTGTTACGCAGGTAATATCAATTTGTTTCATCATTAAGCCACAGAAACAAAAAGACATTAAATTGATTCAAGATACTTCTGCGCATTAGCCATTAGCTTAACTAAATTACCACATGGTCTAAGCACACTATACAAATAGCAATCTCCAATCTCTTAGATGTAATGAATGCTTATATGAGCAGTAAGCTGGCAAATCAATACATCAATGATACCCACAAAAGGATACATTAAACCAAACAAGATGACACTAAAATGAAATCACATACCTACGAACAGCAAGACCACCAAGGAGCTTGTAGCGAAGAGACTCAGCCTGAGCAATGGCACAGAGACCTCTGTTGTTGACCTTTTCAGCGTAAAGCTCAACACTGTCCTGAGGAAATTTGAATCTCTTTTGCACAAGAGATGTCAACTCTCTAATCCTCCTCCCCTTCTCACCTAAAATCCATCAATGAAACAATAGAATCAATATCGATAATCAACGCGCAAGAGATTAACAGCAAAAAATTCAACAAACATACCGAGAACGTTTTGAGTACGTGTGGCTCTAATGATGATTTCGGTACGCATGGGAGTGACACGGACCTCGACACCAGAGTAACCATCCTCGGCTAGCTCTCTGGTCAAGACCTCATTAAGCTCCGCGTAGAAAACACCATCCGCAACGAACTACATACGAAACTCAACACATTCGTATCAGATTCCAAACAAGATCTATTGCCTTAGAGAGAGAGAGAGGAATTTCACCTTTCTCTTCTTGCTGATCTGAGTCGCCATTGTTGTTGCAGAGGCTTCTTCGGGAGGCTGGAGACTAAAACCCTAAAATTGTGTCGATATATAAAGTTAAGAGGGCTTGGGCTTTAGCGTTCCTTAAGGCCTCTCTATATTATAAACTTCATACGGTCATAACTTGATTTAAAAGAGGCCCATTTTTTTGGGTTGACTGTGTAAAACCATCTATTTAACCACGTTAAATTATTTTTTTTCCACAATTACGAAGCCTTTTACAAAACCCCCTAAATTATATATTGGAGTTAGGCGTGTTCAATCTGGATAACGGTTCGGTTTCGGTTCGGTTTTTTTGGTTTTTCGGTTTTTCGGTTAATAGAAAATAGCTACCATTTTGAAACCATATCTACTTTGGTTTGGTTTGGTTCGGTTTGGATATGGTCGGTTTTTGGTTTATTCGGTTTTGAACTAAAAACCAAAACTATGTTATGTTTGGTTTGATTTCAAATCAATTTGCAACCTTTTAATCAGCGAACATAAAAACCAAAGTAGTAAAGAAGACAAAAACCAGTATTCTAATTAAAATCAATGAAATTTTTAGATCCTTAAATAAGAGAAAAACTACAGAAACAATAAAACACTTGTCTTGAACATCAAATAAAGTAAAAAACTAATAA